>AWWV01008281.1:0-21327 GCA_001974805.1 Corchorus capsularis
AAAATAAAAATAGAGTTTTTAGTTGAGTAAAACTATAAAAGTATATTTAAAATTTTCTAATACATCTAAGTTTTTTTAATTAAAATAGTAAAATGGTAAAAATGATATAGTTATAAGAATGCGAGATTTTTTTTAATTATACAGCAAGCAATATATCAAGCAAAAAATCAATTATAAGTCAAATAAAATAATTGCACATTAGGGAAATAATAAATTTTAATCATAATACATTATTATAAACTATCAAATAGTAAGATGTCAATCATAATAACTTTTTAAATTAGAATGGTAAAATAAAATAATTATAAAATATTGAATTTTTTGAGATAATAAAATATTGAGTTTATTTAAATGAAAATAGTGTTTTTAGTAGAATAAAACTGTATATTTTGAAAACAAAAATAGTAAAAAAATAAAGCAATTATAAAGATATTAGATTTAATTGAATAAAAATAGAGTTTTTAGTAGAATAAAATTATAATAGTTAAGTAATGACATTTAAGAAATATGTTTGAATAATAAGGGTATAATAGTTGATTCAATTAGAAAAATAAGGGTATAATAATCGATTCAAAAGTTTCTCATAACTCGCACTTTTATATATAGTATAGATATAGATTTCGAGAGTGTAACGTTATTTTCACATTTCCATTATTATTATTATTAGGAATTAGGACAACCAAAATCATATGGGAATGGATTTGGCATTAGGTATATAGACTTTTCATTTCATTTCACTAAAGTACTTTATTTTTCACATTTTTATTGAGCTCCAAATTCATAAAGTCGGCAATTTCTAACGTGGCCTAAGTTTCTTGTTGCCACGTATCTTAAGTTTAGGACAACTCCACACGTGATTCCATTCTCATCATCATTTCTTCTAATTACAAAAACACCCTTAAAAGATTCACAAATGCCAGTCTAATTCTGTAAATTTGAAATTCCATCGGCCTAAAAAACCTGCCCGGTTGAGTTGCGCCCCCTCGAAATTCTCTCTCTGTTATCCATCCGTCAACAACTCTCTCACTCCATTTCTGAACTTCCGAAGGAATAGAGTAAGGAAAAAGGTTATCCACTATAATTTCCGCAAAATCCCATGGGCAAAAGGGTAAAATGGAGCTGGACCTCCGCATTTGTCGGAGCAGCTTCAGCCACGGCAGTGGCTGCTCTCCTCGGCGCCAAACCCAAAGACCCAACTTTCCACCTTATCTCCATCAACCTCACTTCCTTCAAGCTCAACTTGCCCCACATCGACGCCGAGCTAATCCTCACCGTCCACGTCACCAACCCAAACATCGCGCCCATTGACTACTCCTCCACCACCATGTCTATCTTCTACGAAGGGTCGCTGCTCGGGGCGGCTCAGGTCAAAGCCGGATCGCAGCCGCCCCGGTCTTGCCAGCTGCTGAAGCTGCCGACTCGGCTGGCCGGGGTGGAGTTGGCTCATCACGCCGGGAAGTTTTTTGCTGACGTGTCGAAAAGAGAGATGGTGCTGGATGCTAAGGTGGATATTGGCGGTACGGCTAAGGTTTTGTGGTGGGACCACAGGTTTAAAGTCCACGTGGATAGTCATGTTACCGTTGATCCTGTTTTTCTTGATGTAATTGATCAGGAAAATAAATCCCAATTGGAGGTTTTCCTTACTTGATAATTGTACGGTTTAATTTAATGTGTACTACTATTATTTTCCCTTTTCTGTTTTTTTTCTTTTTCTTTTTTCCGGTGAGGTGTGATTTTGCCTTTGATTTATGGTAATGGTAATTGTTTGTCAACCCATTAATATAATGGTTATTTCTATAGGCTATGGGATTTGATAATTGTTTCTTTAAATCAAGATAAACACTCTTATCAAACGGACTTTTTATATCCAATGGGTCAATTTTGGGTTGATTGGCATTACTTGGATGTTGTTATTATTATTTTTTTTAATGAAACTTTGGTTTAATTTAAGATAAAGTCTAGTATATATGTCTCGTGGTCTCTCCACTCTACCCGTACTAAGCTTTTTTTTTTTCGGCCACATTACCCGTACTAAGCTTTGGTGGACAAAATTTACCTTTGGATGGAAATTTTGGTAGCACAAGATGAGAAAGGTTTCAAAAATTATTACTAACACTAAACAGTACTCATATTTGCAAATAATCAAATACAATGCACGTAGAATTGTAGAGCTCTATTATCAATAATAAAAAAAAAGAATTGTAGAGCTCAAAAATCCCACCAAGCATGATAAATATCTCTTCTATAAAAAAATGAAGAATATTAATAATTGTTTAGGAGATAGATAATTTAGACTCTAAACTATTTGTGGAGTTTGAATATTTCAGTATGGAGTATGGTAGTAATTTGTGTTTGAGGATGAAATTAAAATAGATGATAGTCGTTGATGGATTGGGCTCCTCTCCAGTTCTTTAAAATGACTGGAGAGGCCAGTCCATGTTGAGATTGCAACATGTGTAAAATCAAAGATCTGACGGTTAATCTCTTTATACTAAAAATTATACATTTGTAGTGGATCTCTCCCAAATATTCGCCAAACCCGCTGTTCCTCCTCCCCCTGAAAGTGAAACTAACCCCCCCTTTTTTTTCGCAGTAAAAAATTCTGAAATCCCAACTAGAGCAAAATCATTCCGTCTTTTTGAACGCGAAGCAATTTAACAAGCAATTGTGACTTTGTCCCCGCCTCTCCCCTCACTTTTGATTTCACCCTTTCTTGCCCAATCTCCTCATAATGAATTCAATGGCAAAAGTCCCCTACAGGCTGTTTTATTGTTTCGAATTAAAAAAAAAATGAACAATGGATGTTACAGCCATAAAAGAAGCAAAGAGCATGAAGAGTTGAAGACAACTTTTTGCAGTTGTAATTTTACAAGTTGTGGCAGAGGAGAAAAGGGAAATCCGAGTGACCTTGTAAAGTATTGAGCACCACCGATCGGTAATTGGGTATCTGGGTCTAGTAGGAGTCCAATATTACTTCACCTGATTAATTATGATTCAAGATTTCCGGCTAAAGTTATCGTGCAACAGTGTAAGAAAGAATTGTAAGTTTTGCAGCAAACCTGAAGAATTGGGGAAAAATAATCTAGTACACTACCATAGATATGACTAAAATTAATTCAACCATAAGATCTTTTATTTTACACGTGTCACAATCTCAATATGGACCGGCATCTCCAGTCCTTTTTAATGGACCGGAGAGGAGCCAAATCGGTCGTTGATGCATTGCTTTCAGAATAAGACCGGTTCGATAGGAAGCATGTTCGGTCCTAGGATGTCAGAACCAAGGTCAATTGACTCGGTCCTAAAACATATTCGTGATCATTATTGTTATTTAATTTTTAAGGAGATTGAAGCATGCTCATTTTTTTTTCGGATGGAATCTTATTTTTTTTTATATATATATTTACAAGTTAACCTTGTTCGAGCTGAGTTGACCCACTATGGAGTAAAACTCTCCTAATTACAATGATTTTCTTCATTGGGAACAAGTGCCAAACCACTTGAAACAAACACTTGTTGGTGATGAAATCTTATCTGCATTCATCTACTGGATTGCTAAATACCGCCCCCCCTTTTAGTCTTTTACTAGCCACCGCCCCGTTAAACTATTTTGCCCTTCGCTTTATTTCCCTTCAAACTTCAAACTTTTCAATTCTCTAAACTTTTAAACTTTCAAAACTCAATCATTCAAGTAAAACAACATAAAAACTCATGATCATGGGCCAAAATAACTAATAATTGAAGTAATAATAATAACTAATTATTAAACTTTTAAAAAAATAAAGGCGGGTCGCGTGTGGATCGCGATCAGGATATGGCTCGATCGTACGCAGGTTGCAACCAGACCATGGCCCGGTCGCAACCCGCCTATTTTGGTTTTTTAAAAATAAAAACAAAAACAAAAACAAAATAGACGGGTTGCACGCAGGTCGCGACCCACCTATTTTGTTTTTGTTTTTTAAAATTAATAATTCGTTATCATTATTACTTAAATTATTAGTTATTTTGACCATGAATCATGAGTTTTGATGTTGTTTTACTTGAATAATTGAGATTTGAAAGTTTGAAGGTTGAGAGAATTAAAAAGTTTGAAGGAAAATAAATTAAAGGGCAAAATAGTCCAAGGGGTGAGCAGTGGCTAGTAAAAGAGAGCGGTATTTTAATAATACCCTTCATCTAGGAGCAATGTTAAAACACTGCAACGGTATAAAAAAGCTTAGCTGTACAATATTTACATCCTCATTTGTACAAGCTAAAAATATCAACAAAATTTGAAATACTAACTAACAATGTCTGTACAAAATCCCCAATTTTTACAGAGTTGGAGATTAACATGATCTTCAGCAATATTTTCCAAATTGTGCAATCTCATTTGTACCATGGCTGCTATCTTCAGTAAAATCTGAGATGTGCTATTTTTTGACTTTTCAAACAATATATCATTCCTTTTACGCCATGTAAATTAAATTGTTGTATTCCAAGCAAGCTTACAAGTTACAAATAAGAGTGATAAGAGCTTTACCTTTTAACTTTGTTGCCCCCACTGCAATTCAGAATTCCAACATAGTGGCTTTCTACTTAAACCACATAATTTTAGAGCATTCAACCAGATTTAATTTGAATAACAGGTAAAGAAGAGATGGTCTCATGTTCGGTCATCATACATTCATAGTAAGGTGTAATTGGTAATTTTGAAAATTCAAGAACTAATTTGTAAACCTGGCAATTTGTGTAACATGTCGTGTTTACATAAGGTATAAACACATATATGCCTGACACGAGACACGATACGATTATTAATCGGGTCACGAAATTGAAACACGAATACGAGACACGAAATTAAACAGGTACACGAGACACGAGATCTGTTTACATGATTAAATCGTGTAACAGGTCAAAACACGACACGGCACGTTTAAATTCTTCAAATATTTCAAATTTTCAATTAACTAAAATACATATAATTAGAACTAGAAATGTCTAATTTTAAAACATAAAGATAAATTGTCCACAAATATTAATTCTATAGCAAAGTAGCTAACATAACAAGTTCATTATCCACAAAAATAAAACAAAAAAGTTCTTTAAAAGTTTAAATTAGATTAGGGTTTGAAGTTAGGTCGTGTCTCAAACGTGTCGTGTTAACAGGTATTCGTGTAATCGTGTTAACCCGGTTATTAAAGCGTGTTATTCGTGTTTTAAACGTATCAAATTAAACGTGTTTTTGACACGATCATGACACGAAACAAGATTATCCTAATCGTGTCAGACACACTGCGGACACGAGACACGGTAAGCCAAACACGAACACGACTAAACGTGTCTCGTGTCGTGACGTTTCGTGTCGTGTCATGACCTGAATTGCCAGGTCTACTGATTTGTCTCTTTTTATAAGTTAAAAGTCAAAATATCCGTTAAGTCAAAGAATTACAGTATTAAACTTTACTATTGTTTCATGAAATGAAGAAAGAATTCAATAGTAGAACGCTTTGATATCTTTTTTTTTATTCCTTTTTTTTTTCCTTGTGTCAAGCAAAGATCATTCCTTGCTTCAGATCAGGATCATAACAACTAACTATATTGCATTTATGTTATGCTCCATATTAAATCATGATGATAAATTACTACCTACCTACCATGTCTGTATGATGACAAATTAAAATATTGAAAAGATCCCAATCTATTCAGGAGACTCATGCAAAGTGGTGGGGAAACCAGCAGCACTAATTTCTTGTCAATGTTGAATTAACGTAAACAGATTTCGAGCCTAACCCAGCGTTAAGAATCCAATATTGGACTGAATCTGAATCTGAATCTCATACTCTGTTTCAGTCGTAATCTCATAGTCTGAACTATATTGTTAATGGTGTAACTTATGCAATCAAGTCCCTTTTCCCAGTTTCACTTGGAATCAGTGCGCAATCATAATGAAACCCTTTAAAGGTTTTAGAGATTGCAATTAATCTACATATATATAGTATTAATTAATGATCTCAGATAACTTGTTTCACAATTATACAGCAGATTGTTGACACTAACCATCAAGGGGAAACTGATGTTTCCAAAGCATGTAAGAAAGTTTTCTTCTTAAAGTACACTCTGACTTAAACTTAGCAATTATAGGCTTAACCTTCTCTGTTGTCTTGATGATGATCAAGAACAGGAACCTATAAAAAACAGCCATTGCAAACAGAATGGCAAGATCAACCCACTTGGAGTAGGCCATGTCCACATGCCATGTATTCCTCAGAATATCTTCCCCTGTCAAAGTTTTTGACCCTCCACCTCCAGATTGAGCATTAGCAAATGTCAAGCCTTCAAACTCATTCTTCAACAATCCCTGGAAAGCATACTTGTGGAAAGCAATGTAATGTAAGGGATACTTCAACACTGGCTTGGAAAGATCATTTGGTGTACGGAAGAATCCGGCGACCATCATCATCATGCCTTGAATCCCAGCACCAACTATGATACCCATCAGATAATTGGGTATCAAACTTGCAACTACCATCATTAGGCTCTCAACCAACATCATGCTAGCTAATAATGTGGATATAAAGAACACCAAGTGTTCAAATCCTCTCTGAAGTCCGGGAATATAGTAATAGATTGCTCCTGGAATTACTGAAATTACTAGCAACAATGGCAAAGCAGAAATTGTGTTGCCAAAGACAAAGGCAATAACACCATAGTGCCCATTTAACCTTTCACGTTCAAACACCTGAATGAATGTAGACAAGTATATATATCTATCAGTCAAAAGTTTCAGACAAGACAAGTATATATAGTGTAGTTAAGAAACAAACCTTCATTTCCTCCACAAAAGAAGGGAATCCACCTATGGTCATGAAGGTCAGAATTGAACCTGAAAACATAAGCAGTGCACCTCTTGCCTGAAATATCAAAATTAAAACTACTGATTTAGGATTTCAAGTCATACAACAATGCAATCCAACTTGTTTACTTTTGTGAATTATGGATAAAGTATCTACATTCTTGCTTACCTGGATTGAACCATAACTCAACCCAAGGTGATTAAACATTGTGGCAAGACATAAACCCAATGCAACATAGACAGCTAGACGCATCCAATAGTAACCTGGATCACGATACATGTTCGTGAAAGATC
The DNA here is from genome assembly GCA_001974805.1 of Corchorus capsularis. Taxonomy (NCBI): domain Eukaryota; kingdom Viridiplantae; phylum Streptophyta; class Magnoliopsida; order Malvales; family Malvaceae; genus Corchorus; species Corchorus capsularis. The sequence goes on from AWWV01008281.1 coordinate 7,130, forward strand.
TTCGAGTAAGGACACAACATTGAGTACGGAAGTTAGAGTCTCTTATCTCCTGCTCTATTGCTCTATCCTGGGATCCATAAGACCATAAAGATGTTAATATATAATCTTTCAAAAAATGTGTAACTTCTGATCTTCTTTCTGTATTTTCAACACCAACCTGTTTACAAATTTGAGCTACCTCTCTTTCAACATGGGATAAATGAGAAGACTTGTATGATTTTACCAAAATATCGATTACTTCCTCTGTTGGGATTGCATTAGAAAAACCTTCCTCAATATCCTGGTGAAAAGAGAGGATTGTGTTGTTTAGCATTAATGCTTGGTATCTTACAGGCAAGTTAGGATCTTCCATATTAAAATTTAGATTTACAATTAGTGATTTTAATTGACCATCATACCTTGTCGAAATCCTTGTTAATAGTTTTGAGGAAGTGATCAGAAGGATTCTGAAGAGTCGGGCAGGGGAATCCATTTAAAGCAAAAAACTACACATCAAATCGGAAAAATATATAAGACTCAGTTTATTCATCTAGCTATCCCCAAGTAAAAATATAATAATAAAAAAAAGAGTTATAACCTCGTTTGCTGCTGAGATAGTACCAAAGTAAACTGTTTTTCCTGCAGATAGAAGACAAAGATTGTGAAAGAGATGAAAGACTTCAGTGCTAGGCTGATGGATAGATGCAATGATTGTTCTTCTAATTCCATCTCTTTGGTTGAGGCTTGCAATCCTGCTCATCACATGGAAAGAAGCTGCACTATCCAGCCCGCTGGTGGGTTCATCCAGGAACAAAAGCTTTGGGCGTGTCAAGATTTCTATGCATATGCTAACTCTCCTCTTTTCGCCGCCACTGAGTCCTTTAACTCCCCACCCACCTATTCGAGTATTAGTAGCATCTTGCAATCCCAATTCTCTGATTGTCAATTCTGCTCTCTCTTTCTTCTCTGACCTTGACATGGTATCTGGCAATTGGAGAAGGGCTGAGTAGTATACAGCTTCTCTTACAGTTAAGGTACTAGTCAATACATCATCTTGTGTTACATATGCCTGTTAATATCAAAAATGAAAACCATGAATATTGGTAGAATGTTTGGAAGACTATTCAAGTTCTGACATCAAATTAAACAACTTTTTATGCATTACTATTACTATAATTTTTATAGAGCTGCAAATTTGAAATCACTAACGGATTTTCCATAAGCCATGGTCTGTTTATGTCCATTGATAAGAATGTCTCCTGCTTGCATTGTTTGAGGACCTAGTCTCCCTGGAAAGAAGATTCAAAGGCCAAGAAGTTCATAATAACATAATAGTTTTTGCTATAAGAACAAAAATAAATCAGAGTGCCCTGTTTAAGTATATTTACTAGTAGTATATAACTTTGAAATGCTTGTCATTGAGAAATGTAAGACTGACATATCAACAAACACTATCTCAACTCTGTCTCTAAAGTAGAACTAGTTTCTATTTTCTCATCAACTTGTCATGGAAAGTGTTCTTACTTACCTGCTAAGGCATCAAGAAGTGTGGACTTGCCAGAACCAGAAGGACCCATTATTGCCAAGAGCTCTCCAGGACGTGCATAGCCAGTCAAGCCCTCAAGAATTGTTCTGCCATTTTTTTGTCCACCAGGAACCGTGACCCACAAATCTTTCCAAGTCAAGAAAACACCATCTTCAACAGCACTAGCACTGCCAATATTGCTACTATTTTCTCCAGTATTCATCCCTGGGATTGAATTTGTGGTTTCCACTTCTAATGCAGCCTGACCCTCGATTCCTGCTGTGCCCTGCAGAGACTCTGAGACCTGAGTGATGAAAAGAAGCCATATATATGGAGAAGAAAGTACGCAACAGCAAACTACTGTACACCAAAATGATATATATAGTAAAATAATATCTGTCGTTTAGATTTACACGTAGAAAAAGAAACGGCACTCAAGATATTCAATTAGTTATTCCCATAATATGGGACCATATATTGGTGAGAAATCAGATATGATTGAGATCCATTGGGCAGCCGACGAGAAATTATTAGGTGAGACTAACTTATTATGATATTATATCAGAGTCAGAATTTTAATGTTGTGGGGAGTTGTGGGGATGATAGATACAGGGGCGGATCTTGACACATGAGATTGGGGTCAAATTGAATACAACATATTTTGGGGGTCAATTAAAATTTTTCCATAAATTATATGTAAATATATATATATATATATGTATTTTTTGGTAGGAATGTAAATTTATATGTACAATAAGGAAAATTTTAAATTTTTTTTGGGGGGGAGAGGTGGGGGGGGGGGGGGGGTGGGCAAGGCCCCCCAACCCTTGTCTACGGTCTGCCCCTGGATAGATACGTACGTGTAAATCATCATAGTTATTAAACTCATATCGGTTTGATGGTCGGACCGTTCGACCTGGTGACCCAAAACTTGGACCGATCCAAGTTAGCTAATGGACTGTTTCTGCATTCAACTCGTTTTGACCCGTTGCGAGTCGGTGTAACATGGGAAAAACCATTTATCCTGATAGGTTGTTATGAACCGGCCGGATTGATTTTTTTCCTTTAATTTTACATTTAAGACAAATCAAAATTTATTTTTTAAATAAATTAAAAGGATAATATTGTAAATTGATATTATAATAATTAGAATTTAGAAAAAGAATAGAAAAACATGTAAACATATTTATTATTTCATTTTAAAAATTATATGATATTATTTTAGAGAAAATGTTTGATAAGGTCTGCCTATAAAACTATATTTTTACATCCTCCAATAGTAGAATGTCACCTCATTGAATTTGAGATTATGATGGTTTTTTCAATAGGTTGTATCACATGGGATTATTCAACAAAAATAGGTTTTTAACTTCCCACCACCTACTCACCGTTAACTCAGTCACTATATTATAATCCCAAATTTGTCTAAACCCTAATCCCTCTTCTCATCTTTCGTAATTTTAAAAGTTATTTGTTCCTCTATCTAATCAAATTGCATTCTTGTTTCAATTGAATTTCTTTAGTCAATTATTTAATCAATTGGATTTGTTTAAGTAGACACTAAAATGATTTTAATCAATTGAAAAGGAAAACACCTATCCCCTGAGTTTGGATTGATTGGTTTGGTCAATCGAACAGATTCTTTGAAGGCAAGAACCTAACTGTGATCATAATGCGTAGATCCCTGGAACACCTTGACGGACTATGAACCTGAAAGAGTTTTGAAACAAGTAGTTCCTTTGAATTCTGCACATTAATTTAATCTTTGGAGGATTCATGTGTTCAAGGTGTTTTTTTTTTTAAAAAAAAACATCGCATACCTTTTGTCAATGTTCAAGGGAGCTGAATTGCGGTAGTGTAAATTCCATGTTTTCTCAAAGGAAATCTCTACTAAGTCATAAGTTTGTGAATTCCATCTTATGTCAATTTATTTGCAGCAAAAAAACAACTTTTTGCTGTCCATGAGATTAGTATTAATGTTAGAAAGAAGAGAACTTAAGTACTATTGTCACCCCACAGTACCTAAAATTAAAGGTGAAAGGTGGAAGTGAAAGGCAAATGGCAATGGCAATGGCTTTCTCTTCTCTCATCCAAATCCAATTTTTGTCTTTCGAGTAAAATCTGAAAGTGAAGTATTGGGTTACTAATATAAGGAACTGGGTTAGCTTTAAAAAAAAAATATTGGGTTATTGTTATGGGAAGAGAGTAAAAGCCTATTGAATAATTTCATGTGGTGCAATCTATTGATAAAACTCAAATTTTATGAGGTGGTATTCTATTATTGGAGGGTGTAAAAGTATGGTTTTATAGACAGACCTTATCAAACATTTTCTCATTATTTTATATTAAAATGAAAACATATAATATTTTAAAAAATATTTTAATATATTATTTAAGAACCCTCATTGAACCTGATCGATCTAGCGATTGAACCGCTTAACCGGAAACCCGGAGGCTTGAGTGGGTCGTTGTCCAAGCCGAGTTTAATAACTATGGTGTAAATGCATGTATCCATTTACATATTTTCTTTGTATTAAAAATTGCATAAATTGTAGGTTTTATTAGAATATATTGGTTTAGTTTTCAATCTTTTCTTTTTTTTTTTAAATAATTCGAAATTCCTTAATGGAGAAATCTCAAAAGAGATTGGGATTACAAATGCACAGGAAAACATGTACACCGCTACATGATTAACTTCAGCACCGAAACGTACCAATATATTCTATGAGCCAACAAAACCCTTTTCCAACAAACAAACTCCCCCTTCCTAAAAACTAGACTATCCTAGATAAAGTTGGAGGTGAAACCGAATAATAGGAATTTTAGCACGTGTGAAACTCCAAAAGTGAATGCTGAATTCTGTCTTGAAATCCTCGAACCATCCAGATTTAATTAAAATCCCAAAGTTGCTGCAAAAGGACTTTATCTTCTTCCTCCCCAATCCTTCAAATTGTATAGATTCATTGTTGAAACGAGAGATATAATTGATAGAAATCAGAAAACAAGCACTCGCAGGAAGGAAAAAACTTGCACTGGGCCGGGCAAGACTGAAAACTTGCATTAGGGCAAGACTAAACCTCTCACTTGGAATCCTCTAAATCTAAGAACATAAACTAAAAAGTAAAAACTGAAGAAAGAAAATCGCTCCTCCTCCCCATTGGTGAAACAACCAAAGAGGATGAGGAGTAATAGCAGCACCAAAAAGAACTTGAGAAGAGAGAGATCAAAGAGAGGAGAGAGTAGGCGACTAGGTTTTTTTTTTTTTTTAAAGTTTTCAATCTTAGTCTTCTATAGATCATGTTTAATTCATGAAATTGCTATAATTATATATTATCTTTGGACATAATATTATTTGGGGGGCCTTTAGTTAGTTTTAGAGATATTAATCTAAAAAATTTATATAAAAAATATATAGTAAAACCAAGTCTACAAAATTCTTGGGGGCCATGGCCCCCTCCAAACATAAAGTGGCTCCATTACTGACTACCATGTTAGCAATGTGACCAACTACTAATATTATGACAACTCAACAATTTTCTAAAATCATATCCCAGTGATAATTTAAATTTGGGGACCTATATTTTAGATATGGTTATTTTAAAAGAGGGCTAAACTTTGAGCTAAAATTGTGTGTAAATTTTAAGAGTTGATTTGACGTGACACAATTTTAGTGATTAGCCTTATAGTTGATGTGGTGGGACGGTCCTATCTAATAATTTATTGGTTGGGAGCTAATTAGCTTGTTTTTATTCAGTCATCATGCATACAAGGTGACACTGCTCGTGCTTCGCTACGAGCACTGATATTTTGCTTGCATATGAATTGAAACGTAAATGGAAATGCTAATAGCCACTTCATTAAAAAAATGTAAACAACACTCTAAGAAAAATATTTTCACACCTTTCTTAACACTCAAGAAATCAAAATTTTCTTAGAAAATGCAATATAGCTATCCATTGAATTAATTTTCCATTACATTGAATAATTTAGAACCCATTTTATTTTTCCAAATAACATAAAATTAAATAAAAAATTGCTAAGTTCCACATTAACTACTTCTGAATTAAGCTCTTGTTAATTTCAATAAAAATGTTATTGAGAAAACCACCAATCCAAGAAACATATTCGCACTACACCAAACATATATATTTAATAGTAAGAAATTGAAATTAAATTATTTTTTTAGGAATTTTAAGAAAAATGCAAATACTTATATGGCATAACTCTTTGAACTCTCAATTCTATAACTTTAATAGTATGTTGTATGTATAGATACTATTATAAATTACTTCCTCCGACACTAATTAGATGTCCTTTTTAATCGAATCACGTTAAATAAGAAAAGTAATTATTTCACTAACTTTTTGACGTATTTATTATGTTTTTCCACTTCTACCCTTATCTCTTCCTTCTTTATATGGGGTGTGTATTAAATATGAATGGAGATAATGGTGTATTAATTAGGGTTATATAAGTAAAATATAGCTTAAATAATTAAGAGTGGACATGTAAAAGGGACAAAAAAACGTTTCTAAAAGTGAACATGTAAATCGGGACAGAGGGAGTATTAACACATAAGAATTCTGTATATACTTTAAAAAAGTTTTGTATTTGGGTTTAGGGAAGCCAAGAACGGAGAAGGAACGTGGAAAATTCTTGGAAGGATTGAGGAAGCTGGGAAAGGTGATTGGAAATGGATTTAAAGAAATATGTAAGCACAATTGCTAGCCATGTGCAAAAGTATTTTCTGAGACAAGCTGGGTATTGTAAGAAGAAAGGCCAAGCAAGCAGCTGCAGAAGCAAGTGGCTCACCTTGAGCTTCTTGCGTTCAATTTGAACCAATGAAAACTCTGCTTTTAACTTTTAGTTGCATTATTGCTCTGATTTTGTAAACTTACTTGTAATTTCAGTTTTAATATCATGATTACATTTGAACCACTTGTAAACTTTGAACTATCTATAAATCAATGAAAATGCAATCAAGCAAAATGAATTAAGCTTGAATTTCAACTCATTTATCTCTGTTCTTCATTTTCAGTTTCTGTATTTCTCAATCTTTTAACCCTTTGAACCCAACAAATGGTATCAAGAGCATAATAGATCTTTAAAGGATCTGAAAACTGGAGATTACAGAAAAAAAAACACCAACAACAACCTGAAGCCTCTAAAACACCCAAAACAAAAACCTTATTACATTGAAATTTCCAATTCAAACCTTCCCGCACCTCCAATTTTCAAAAGTGAAAATTACCACATATGGCACATCAAAATGAAAACTCATTTTCAAGCCTTGTGTCTATGGGACATGATTGAAGCTGGAAGAGAACCATTTCCACTTAGCCTTGAGACAGAGGAAGATGTGAAGCAATACCATATTGCTTTGTCAAATAAGTTCAAGGTACTCAAGATCCTTCAGGCTTCTGTTTCTGAAGATATTTTCTCCAGGATCATGACTGCTACCAAACCTTGGGGAGCTTGGAACCAGCTCAAAGAAGAGTTCCAAGGAATTGACAAAACCAGAAGGCAACAACTCATCAACCTCAGAAGGCAGTTTGAAAGTTCAGAATTCTTAACAATGAAACTGTGAGGCAATATGCTGACAAAATCATGACAGTTGTGAACAAAATCAGGATCCTTGGTGATACAAACATTAGAGAAGGAAGGGTGGTTGATAAATCATGAGTACTCTGCCAGAGAGGTATGAAAACACCATAGCAACAATGGAAATGATCTCAGATACAGCTCAGTGCTCTTTAAAAGAGCTATTGAATGCCATGTATGCAGTTGAGCTAAGAAGAGGCAATAGGCAAATGCTAAAAATAGAAGGTGCAATGGTGGTGTCTAAAGTGAAAGGGAACGCTAAACAGGTTTATGAAGCAAATAAAGATGATGAAAAGGAGGAGTTTCCTCCATGTCCTCACTGCAACATGACAAACCATCAACAAAAATATTGTTGGTACAGGCCTGATGCAATCTGCAAATTTTGCAAACAGTTTGGCCATGTTGAAAAAGTGTGCAAAAACAAAAACAAAAAGAAAAAGCAAGGAAACCAAACACAACTTGAACAAAGCAGTAACCAAGAAGATGAGGAACTGTTTGTTGCCAGCTGCTTTGCTGCACAAGGTCAAAACAACTTAGCTTGGCTCATTGACAGTGGATGCACTCACCACATGGTTGCAGATGAGAGCATGTTTAAAAGCTTTGACAAAACTTACCAGTCAAGGGTAAGGATTGGTGATGGAAGATATTTGAAGGTCATTGGCAAAGGTGATGTATTGGTTCAAACTCCATCAGGGCAAGTCACGTACTATTTTTGAGCCCTTTGGTCTTGAGCTACTAACCTTGCCAGATAGAAGCTTTTATTTAAAACTTAAAGAAAGCAATGAAGGAGGAGTCCAACATATTTTGAAAATATTGATGATGACTTGAAGCTGAGAAAGTAGCTTGGTGTTTGCTATTGTCCAACTAAGGAGGAGTTTGTTGGAGATAGTTGCACAAATAGCTCCTCTTCAAGTTAGTTAAGTTAGTTTCTACTGTTTTTCAAGTTGCAGATTGCTGCTAGTTTGTTCACACATAGCAGAAGGTTTGCAACCAGTTTCAACCAATGAAAAGCCTTTAAACTCCAATGAATTTGCAAGTGAATTGATGTAGTAGGTCAAGCAAGCAGCTGCAAAAACAAGTGGCTTACCTTGAGCTACTTGCCTTCAATTTGAACCAATGAAAACTCTGCTTTTAACTTTTAGTTGCATTATTAATCTGATTTTGTAAACTTGTACTTTCAGTTTTAATCTCATGATTACATTTGAACCACTTGTAAACTTTGAACTATCTATAAATCAATGAAAATGCAATTAGGCAAAATGAATTAAGCTTGAATTTCAACCCATTTCACTTTGTTCTTCATTTTCAGTTTCTGTATTTCTCAATCTTTTAACCATTTGAACCCAACATATATAGTATCTATTTAAATCCCTCCCTTATATATTCATGTAATAATATTTAGTTCATGTAGAATATTGTTTACAGTGTTCATGTAGATATATATATATATATATATATATATAGTTTTCATTTATATATTTCTGACTCCTTTTGAGGAGTTAATGAGAGGCATTAAATTTTCAATTTTAAATAGCAAAAATCATTATTATTATTATTAACCATTACTCTTTATTTTTTTATTATTATAAAACGTTCACCATTAAATTCTATTATTAACCATTACTTTTTGCCTTTTTATTGTTATTAAAATTAAAATAACTGTTATTGAAATTTAAATTGTGAAGTTACAAAACCATTAATATTAATTTGAAGGTTACATGTATAACATTTGGGAAGTTACAATTTTATAACGGTTTCTTATTGGTTTATATAAAATTTGGACTATCATTTTCACTTCACAAAAATTTAGCTTTTATCTTCTCCTTCTCTCTCTCCGGTCTTTAATCTCTTATATTTCTAATCTCATAAAAATTTAAAGTTTTTACATACTTCATATTTATTAATATAAACTTTAAAGTTTCGCATATAAATTTTTTTATATATGCTTTATGTAATTTAAAGTTTTTTAAACGTGTAATCTTTCTACATCGTTTTGAATGATTAATTGTTTATTTCAACAACATTATAAAATAGTAAGATTTTATAAACTTTTTAAATATCCAAATTTTATTATAAATTGTTCATAGTGATGTTTCTGCTTTGCTTGAATCTTGAAGTTCATCAGCAAGCAATAATTCATCCAATATATATAGGAAATAAGCATATATAGTCATTCATGATTAATTAATTACTATATCAAAAAATTAATAAAATAAAAAAGTAATTAAAATTTGCAGCAGATGTTTAGAGAAAATACATATATACCTTATGAAATTTAAAGATCAAGTCCAATTCACATACCTAATTAAGAAGAAGATGAGTACGTTTTACGTATGAGAAATGAAATGATTAATCTTTCTAAGAGTTGTATATAATTAGGTAAACATCACTTCCAAAATAGCAGTCAAATATCTCAACATATTGGCGAAAAATTCAGGATATCAAGTTCATGGTCATCTTGGTTTGAGGTTAGTTTTATACCCATTTTACGTTCAAACGTCAAATCCTAGCATACATTATAAATCATCAAAATTAACAATTGATATGATATGATATATGATTAAAATGATACATTATTAATTATTAAAGTGATACATTAAAATTAACTACTTTTTTTACTTAAAAAACCCTACTCACTCAACCCGCGCATCGCGCGGGATTATACCGAGTCTATATATATATATATATATATATATATATATATATACTCATAACTACTTATCCAAATTATTAACGATGATAATAAATATGATTATTCAAATTATCTATAATATGTTTTATAATTAGATAACTAATAAGCATACTATAAGAACTCAAACGGATTGGATCGTAAAAAAAAAAGACTGAAAAGAGTAAGTTAGTTTCTTCATTATTTTCATTATTATGCTTGGTGATTGCTTAAAACGATTGTTCTATAGTGATTGTATAAACATGTATGAAACTGAACATAGTGTATAACCTATGGGGAGGTTATCAAAATTCTATAGTATATCAAAATTTCGTAAGAATATTTAATTTAAACATGTTGGGCCACGTGCAACGCACGTGAAAGTTAAAACTAGTAACAATAAATAAACAAAGCTCGTTCCCTAAACATAAGTAGTACAAGTCTACTCATTCCAAAATCTCTTTTCTCTTCTTCGTGGAAAGATCATGGGCAATCTCGGCACACTAGGTCCAGACATGTGTATGTCCATATGTATATATGCACATGTGACATGTGTATAATGTCAATCGTCCAATCTTTATTATATATCTCCCAATTGTCCCAGCCCTATATACGAAAATGCCTAGAAACTCATCTCTAATATCCACCCTTCTCAAACTAATACTAGCTAGTGTGATTGACTATTTTACTAAATGAAATGATATTAAGAAATATATGGACATGAAGGTATACCTCTCAGTTATTTTCATCCCAATCTTAATCTTCTTCAAGGGATTGGGTGGAAATTTTGATTTGAAGAAGGGTTTGAGTTGATGGGATTTTTCTTAAAGAAAGAGTAAAAGAAAAGGAAAACTCATTCAATGGATAATTAGCAGAATAATAGTCGAATGATAGAAAAAAAGGAGAGGATTCATTGAAAACCAATTTGTTGTCTACGATGTTTCCCTTGAAAACCAATTTGTTGATATGTTGAACTCTAAGGCTCAATTGGAAATCGGGATCCCAAATCACATTGCCCAATGTTAGAATATCTAGCATAGGGGTTTGTATGTGGAGGCTACTATATGGGGTTAAGTCACATCCCACCATAGTGATAATGGTCAAAGAAGGTGAATTTAAAAGCAATTGCTCTGTCTCTGCCTCATTAATGGCAATGAAAGAACACATCTTGAGGGAGAGAGATTATAAGAGGGGTGTGCCTGAAATTAGAGTCTACAAGGCTATATTTGTTATGTTTTTAAGATTAATGATCCTTAACGCATTGAACTTGAGAGAAGAAAGTCTCTCCCCACCCAAAACACCTAACGATAAAGAGAGCTCTTCTAGTGTAATAGTGTTGGTCTCCAAAAGTTCTTGTATCAGGTCAAATGTAGTCCTCTCAGTGATAGTCATCCGAATCTTGATCATCTTCAAGGGGGTGGGTGGGAGATTTTGATCTTCTTGATCAATGGGCCCTAATGTATATGAAAATATTCAAATAAGGGAAATTTTGACATAAAGTCTTAGGAAAGAAATGAAACTTAGCATGCAAGTTAGTGATGGATTAGCATAATAATAGTGGAAAGAAAAGAGTAAAAGAAAAGGAAAACACATTCAATGGAAAATTATAATAGTAATGGAACGAAAGAGAAGAAGAAAAGGAAACTAGATTCATTGAATTATTATGTAGAAGAAATTTTAAATTGGCAACAAATGTTGTTATCAATACATAAAATGAATTAAAAAGAACCTAACAAGGTGGCAACAATATGAGTTGTCATGAGAGTTAAAAGCAAATTCAATGTTTATCAATTGCTTAGCATGAACCTAACAATATGTATTAGAAAACCTAATAAGGCTGCTAGCTACCATTATTTATCAATTGCTTCCGTCATGATCAATCGATTGCCTATTTCATATCCACCTGGAATGAGGCTCTTGAAGAATTTGAATATATCCCAATGATTTTGAGGATGAGTCCCACACACATTAATCCTAGTCAAATTCAAGGAAGTAATTGACTCCTTTTGAGCTAAGCACATGCATAAGGTCTGAAAAAAGAATAAAATATTAAATAATTTAATGAATCACCAAAAACTAATACAATTTAGTTTCATCACAAAATTGAGAAGAGACAAGAGTATTTAGGGGATATATCTGGGCAGTCCTAACGTCCATTTCCATCATTATGGAACCCCTCAATCCACTCATGATTTTGCATAGATCATACTCAAATTTTGTGGGAGGAAATCCATCTTGAAAACCAATAAAGCTTCTCCCAATCGTGTGAACATCAAAGGTGTTTCCCACGACACTTCCCTTGTAGACCAGCCTATCAATTTTTTCAACTCTAATCATCAGTTCAAAGTTGATATTCTTGATCAAATTATCCCATGTAATAATACCAAGACGTGGGGTTTGTATTAGGATGCTAGTAAATGGGGTTAAATCACAACTCACAATGTTGATAATGGTTAAAGTTGGGGAATTCAAAAGTAGTGCCTCTGTCTCATCAGTGAAGGAACACATTTTGAGTGAGAGAGACTTTAGGAGTGGTGTACCTAACATTAGGGTTTGAAGGGGTATGTTTCCTGTGTTTTCAAGGTTGAGGATGGTTAAGACGTTGAATTGGATAGAAGAAAGTCTCTCTCCACCCAACTCACCCAATGACAAAGAAAGCTCCCCCAATGTAGTGTTGTTGGTGTGCAATAGTTCTTGTATCATGTCAATGGTACCTCTCAGTTATTGTCATCCCAATCTTAATCCTCTTCAAGGGGTTGGATGGGACATTTCAATTTGAAGAAGGGTCTGGATTGATAGGTTTACCGTTAGATTTGTTAGTGACCGTTGGAACAAATCATAGTTAGAACTTAGTTAGTTCGGGTACTTTAATTAACTTAATTAATAGTTAATATTAGTTAGTTGGATTTTCATTTTTACTATATCAGTGGAGTTTTTTTTTTTTTTGTTTTTTTAGGAAAATTAGTGGAGAGAGATCGAAAGATTCTCGGTATCCATGGGTCTAGGTGAAAATTAGAAACATCGAATGGGTCTGGATCAATTAAAAATGTCATCAATTAGAAAGATCGAATGCTTATAAGGGGCCTTCAGCTGTGAGTAATGTCATTGTTGTTGTATCAAGATTTGGGTGTTTCATGGAGATCTAGTTTATTTTATTATGCAACTGCTTTTCCTTTTTTTCAAGTATTTCTCCTTAACCCTCTCTCCTAAATTTGTTTTTAGCTTGCAAAAGCTAAATATGGGTCTGATTTCTGCAAAAAGGAATAAGCTCGTAGACACTAAGAGATGAAACAGGCTGTGGATGAATTATCTAAAAAAGGGTTCAGACTATGAATCTTTGAGAATTATAGAGCTTTCTTAAGTGAAAATACTCTATTTATACATTTACTTATATACACAGACATAATATTTGATAGTCAATATCATGTTACGTGAACAACTCAAATTGCACCATTTGGCATATAACTAACAAATCTTCTTATGTTTTTCTACATGGGTTGCAAACAAAGTGTTCGATGAACAGCTCGTGAACAAGCTCGATTAAAGCTCATTCATGTTCGTTTGATTGAAAAATAAACGAGTTTAAACAAAATTTTAGTGTTCGTTTAATAGACGAGTCGAACTTGAACCTTGAGTGTTCAGTTCATTTACGTTTGCGAACAGCCTCGATAAGTGTTCATCTATGAACTTGTTTATTGTTTATTTAAATACTCGTTTCAAACTCATTTATAGTTTGCTAAGATTAAAAAAATATAATTATTCCATTTAAAACTTTTTTTTTGTTTGTTTTAGTTATGACTTGTTTAGTCTTTTCTAGGCCGTTCATAAACAACTGTATTTATTGATAAATTAATATATGTTCATGAAAGGGTTCAATTAGTGTTCATGAACTCGTTTATTTATTATTCACGAATAAGATCATTTAACGGAGCCGAACATAAATGAACATGAATATTCCATTTTATAAATGAACTGAGCTCAAATGAGACTCATGAAATTCAAATGAACACAAGCCGAGCTTGAACAAATAAAATGTTCATGTACATAACATCGTTTGTTTTCGAGCTGAACTCGTTTGCAGCCCTACCCAAATTTCAATTAGATGGGCTTTAATTGGTTTACCTGACATATTCAATGGGCCTAAGATTGGGCCAAAACGAAAATTAAATTGGTCCATTAGTATCATAGTTTTGGAAATTAAAGTATATATGCCAATTAACTTTAACGTTAATTAATTGGAAATTAAAGTATATATGCCAAACTAAGTGATTTACTTGGTTTGGCACTTGTTCACTTAAGTAAGATTTTGGATTCGAGTCTTGTGAATGGAAAAAACCATTATTGGGAGAGTTTTATCCTCATAGTGAACCAACCCGACTCGAATAAGGTTAACTTATAAATATACGAAAAAAAAAAAACTTTAAC
>AWWV01008284.1:0-57617 GCA_001974805.1 Corchorus capsularis
GAGTTAGCATTAGCTAGATTAGGTTGTGAATTTAATCACTCCAGCTTAATTTTATGTGCAATTGGATGTGATTAATCCTCCATCCAAGAGAGAAAAGAATCAATGGGCGAGAAATTTCTCATTGTGTTTGTTATTAAATTACTTGTTCTTCATGCTTTATTCCTAAGTGATCTCTAAGCCCTAAGAAAGTAATTGATTGCTGAAAGAGTAAAAGGGATAGATTGACTTTAATCGGTAATCTAATCTAATTAAGGTAATTTAGGTTAAGTCCGACAAGCTATTCAAGGTTCTCATAATCTTTAGATATCGATGATCCATGTTATTGTTGTCAAGAGGGATATTAATTCTATGTTGGAGGTTTCTATTTAATTGTTATTTTCGATATTATTCACTGCTTTTGATTAATTGTTTTCTTTAATTTTCTTGATTGCTTTCGTAGTTAATTTACTTAGTTAGATTTAATTTTAATTCTTCTTTAAATTCTCTTTATTAATTTGTTTTGTTTGAGAAAAGGAAGAGCCGTTCTCTCTGTGGGATCGACCCCTACTTGCCCTAGCTAGTTTAGTTAGTAATTGTTGGGATAATTATTTATTTTATGGTCATTGACGACACGATCAGAAGGGGATAGAAGTGGACCCCGACAAGATCCAAGCCATACATGGGTTGCCCCCACCACAAACGCAAAAAGAAGTAAGAGGGTTCTTAGGTCGCTTGAACTATATAGGGCGTTTCATTTCGCAACTGACCGCTAATTGTGACCCGATCTTTAGATTGTTCAGGAAGAAGAATCCGGGAGAATGGAATGAGGAATGTCAGGTAGCTTTTGATAAAATTAAGGAGTATTTGATAAACCCACCGGTATTGGTCCCGCCAGTAAAGGGAAGACCTCTAATCTTGTACCTATCAGTATTAAAAAATTCTATGGGATGTGTATTGGCACAACAAGACGATATAGGCAAAAAGGAGCACGCCATCTATTATCTGAGCAAAAAGTTCACGGGTTATGAGGCCAAGTATTCTACCTTAGAAAAGATGTTTTGCGCTCTGGCTTGGGCCGCACATCGGTTAAGGCAGTACATGCTATACCATAAAACTTGGTTAGTATCTAAGCTAGATCCGATCGAATATATGTTCGAAAAGCCAGGGTTGTCGGGACGGATTGTTAGGTGGTAGGTCCTTTTATCAGAATATGATATAGTGTATGTCTCGCAGAAAGCAATCAAAGGAAGTGCCATAGCGGACTTCCTAGCGGACCGGGCAAAAGAGGAGTACGAACCAGTGAATTTTGATTTTCCGGATGAAGACCTGATGACAATCTCTCACGTCGAGGAAGTTGAGAAGACTGAGAAAAAATGGAAGGTATATTTTGATGGAGCTTCAAATTTTTCTGGTCAAGGCATCGGGGCAGTACTGGTCTCCCTAAAGAAGACTATTATTCGGCCACAGCCAGACTGACATTTCCAGCAACTAATAATGTGGCAGAATATGAGGCTTGTGTCCTAGGAATCTAGTTGGCAATAAAAAGGAAAATGAAAAGGGTAGAAATATATGGGGACTCAGCCCTAGTAATTTATCAGATGAAAGGAGAGTGGCAGGCCAGGGATTCAAAGCTTGTACTCTGCAAGGACCACGTCTCAGAAATGATCAAGTCATTTGAAGAAGCGACATTCCATCACCTGCCCAGAGAAGATAACCAAATGGCTGACGCTTTAGCAACTATGGCATCAATGTTCAGAATAGGGGCAAAAACAGAAATTCAGACCATTTATGTCCAAACCAGGAATTTGCCTGCACATGTCATTAGTGTGGAAGATGAGGCAGACGGGAACCCTTGGTACTTTGATATTCTTCAGTACTTTAAACAACAAGTATACCCGGAACATGCCACTGAGGTTGATAAGAGAACTCTCAGGAGGATGGCTGATCGAGCTAAAATTATGCATGTTTTTATAGCTATTTTTATATACTTTTTGCTACTTTTATATGTGTTTTTACCCTATTTTGCAAGTATTTGTGTTTTTAGGTTCTGAAGACAAGAAAAGTAAAAACTTATTGTTTTTCACTCTTTTTGGAGCTATTTTGGAGACTTTTTACTCAACTATGGACTTAGCCATTTGGATTAAAGATTTGAAGATGCGAAGTTCGTGATTGAAGATATTTTGAAGATTTGAAGATAATTGAAGAATTAATTCAAGAAGTAAAAATTGAAGATTTGGAGCTTATTTGCAAAGGATTGAAGCCAAGCCCAGAAGAAGCCCTGAAGTTGAGGATTTCTGGATAATTTATATGGGAATATACTCAGCCCATATAAACCTATAATTGGAGTTAAAAATCCCAATTTATAGGCCTAATATCCAAAAGAATATCCAAATCCCGCAGATTTGCGATATAAGCCCGGTTTCAGCGCAGTCTTCGTAGAAAAGTCATAACTTTCTGCTCAGATGTCCGTTTTAAACCCATGAGTAGCCGTTGGAAAGTTAACTCCGAGCTCTACAACTTTATTTTGAAGTGCAAAGCCCAGATCTGCCATCTTCAAGCCCGAATATCAAGTCGAAGTTTCTGCAGAAATCCAGAAAATTCCAAGATCCTATTTTGACTTGGATTCTACTCTAGGATGACACCTAATCCAACTTGAGCCCAAGTTAGAGCTAAACCGTCATACCCCTATCCTCCACTATAAATAGCCACCTCTTGTATCACAAAGCACACAATTCTTCACATAACAAATCTCTCATATAGTTTTATTCTCTTTTTCTACCTTACTTTAGTTTAGGTTTTTCTCTAGTTTTAGAAGGGGGAAGTCGACACCCTCTCTAGCCATAGAGGGGTGCGACGTCCCTAGGTTTTCAAGGAGGAGAAATCGTTCCTCCTTAGTTCTGTAAGTATCCTTATGCCTCTCATGGATTTTCCTAAATCCATGAGTAGCTAAATCCTTAATACTTCTGATCCTTTGGTGAATTCAATCAATTGATTATGGTGAGATTTCTATACTTATAATTTTGTGTTAAGTTCTTGATGATAGTAGTCAAAACCCTAAAATAATTTTATGATTCTGAATCTTATTTGAGTTATGTGGCCACTAACGATGTAAGAGGAAGATCTATGGCTAGATCAAGCTTAGAATTAACCACTCAAGTTTGATTGTTTGTAGCAAATTAGGTTTGTTTAATCGCTACTTAATGGGTATTTGTCTTTCGGAGGACGAGAAATTTCTCTTCGTATGGTTCTACTTTGTAGGCATGTGTGTAAAATTAATTAATCTTAATGCTTTGTTCTTAAGTGATCTTTAAGCCCTAAAAAAGTAATCGATTGCTGAAGGAATAAAAGTGATAACTGCAGCTTTAACCGGCCTCTTATCTAAAATACATGTTGGGAAACCTATATCAGTTGTCAGTCAAGAATAAGATGCTTAATTCACCTTTTAAGTCGATGATCCATAGTTAATTTGATTGAATCATACCATCGGAGAAGAAGTATGCTTTATAATTATTGTTTGCTTTATTAATTTCCTTTAGATTTAGATCTAGATTTAATTTGCTTTGCTTTGATTTTTAGTTTAATTTTTTTCTTTATAATTGATATAATTAATCCCCTGTTTCCTAATTGATTTTTGGAAAAGATTTTTTTTTATTCTCTTCTTTCATCACATAACCCTTCTCTGTGGGATTCGACCCCTACTTGCCCTAGCTAGTTTAGTTAGTTTATGTGGGGATTATTTTTATGGTCATTGACGACACGATCATAAATTTTGGCGCCGTTGCCGGGGAAGGGAATTGAATTGAAAGAGAGTGAAGAGAGATTAGATCCAAGAATTAATCTGCTCTAAAAAAAAGTTTTTTTTTTCCGTTTTTTCTAAAAAAAATGTTTTTCCTTTTTCCGATTTTTATAAAAAAAAAAGCGATTTAAAAAAAAATTAGGGTTTGCGTCGATAAAAAATAAAATTTCTTTTCCGTTTTTCCTTTTAAAATAAAAAAAATATTTTTATTTTCTGTTTTTGCTTTTTAATTTTTATTTAAAGAACTGTTACTGCTAATTTTTCTTTTTAGTTTTGTTTGATTTTTCTAGGAAGTTGCATGCCAAAGACAAGAAGTAGTGGTATTGAAGGTTTAGAATTTAATCCTGAGCCTGGATGAACACTATTTCAGAAGAAGAAGAAGACACAAAGCCAATTACAAGAAGAGGAGTCATCCAATTCAAGTTCTCAACCAAATTCTCCTAGATCTGCTGTTTCAACATCGTCAGAAGACATGGCTGATGAAGAACAACCCAAAACTCTGAGAGAGTTAGCTGCACCAAACGTCAATGCCAAACGCTTAGTCATTCAATATCCAAACACAACTGAAAACTTTGAGATTAAATCTGGATTTATTCAGATTTTACCCAAATTTCATGGTTTGCCTGGAGAAGATCCTCACCGACATCTTACTGATTTCCAGATTGCCTATGCATCTACAAGTATTCAAGGTATTCCTGAATATCAATTCATGTTAAGAACCTTTCCATTCACTCTTATGGACCGAGCAAAAGATTGGTTGTACCTCCTACCCACTGGTTCAATCACATCTTGGACGAGCCTTAAGAAGCTATTCAAAAGTCTCCCAGCCCCAAAGCAGCGCTGTTTTGGTAAAAAACAAGGCCAAATCCTCAATCTCAGGTAAGACAATTCACTTCTATTCAATTTAGCCCCTAAATATAATGCATTTAAGTCCTACATATTGTCAGCGTTTACAATTAAATCCTATATACCTAGGAATAAAGCAATAGAGTCCCTTTAAGCCTAGTTTCCTGTTAATTTAGCCCCTAAATTCGGAAAATCATTTTAATTAGACTCACAATTTAAAACTTGGGTAATGAATTAAGTCATTTAGTCAAAAATGTGAAATAATCAACAAATTTATGAAAGTAAATTGACACCGATGATGGAATAATTGGTTGAAATGTTGACAGCATTTATCCATTTCAATCTGAGTTTCCTAGGCTTGAGACATCTAAATGGGGTCTTACCAATTAAGTGGACGGTGCCTAAATAGTGTCTCTCGTGTAACTATTCGGTAAAGTATGATTAAACCGAAATACATGCATCATATGCTGATGTAAATACAGTCAAAGTCTTAATTCAAGGTAATTAAGAAAAGCAAGCACAGTCAAAGTCAAAATCTTAATTCAGGGTAATTAAGAGAAGAACACAGTCAAAGTCTTAATTCAGGGTAATTAAGAGAAGAAGCACAGTTAAAGTCAGAATCTTAATTCAGGGTAGTTAAGAAAAGCAAACACAGTTAAAGTCTTAATTCAGGGTAATTAAGAGGAGAACACAGTCAAAGTCTTAATTAAGGATAATTAAGAGAAAAAGCACAGTTAAAGTCAAAATCTTAATTCAGGGTAATTAAGAAAAGCAAACACAATTAAAGTCTTAATTCAGGGTAATTAAGAAAAGCAAACACAATTAAAGTCTTAATTTAGGGTAATTAAGAAAAGAAAATGCAGTTAAAGTTTTAATTCTGGGTAATTAAGAAAAGAAGAACGTAGTCAAAGTTTTAATTCAGGGTAATTAAGAAAAGCAAGCACAGTTAAAGTCAAAATCTTAATTCAGGGTAATTAAGAAAAGTAAACACAGTTAAAGTCTTAATTCAGGTTAATTAAGAAAAGCAAACATAGTCGAAGTCTTAATTTAGGTAATTAAGAAAAGCAAGCACAGTTAAGGTCAAAATCTTAATTCAGGGTAATTAAGAAAAGCAAACACAGTTAAAGTCTCAACATGGTAATTAAGAAAAGTAAACACAGTCAAGGGTTTAATTCAAGGAAATTCAGTAAAGGCAGTCAAAGACTTAATTCAAGGTAATTAAGTAAACATAGTAAAGAACTTAATTCAGGGTAATTAAGTAAAAGCAGTTAAAGGACTTAATTCAGAAGGACTTAATTCCAGGTAATTAAGTGAAAGCAAGCACATACTTAATTTCAAGGAAGGAAATTAGGTAAAACACAAGCACATACTTAATTTTAAGGAAGGAAATTAGGTAAACAAGCACATACTTAATTTCAAGGAAGAAAATTAGGTAAAGGCAAGCAAAGACTTAATTCAAGATAATTAAGTAAATCAGCAAAGACTTAATTTCACAAGAATTAAGTAAAATCAGCAAAGACTTAATTTCACAAGAATTAAGTAAAGATGATTAAGTAAGATCAGTCAAGGACTTAACCCAAGGGGATTAAGTAAAAAAAGGACTTCATTTCAAAGAAGGAGATTAAGTAGAGTAAAGGACTTAATTTCAAGGAATGAGATTAAGTAGAGTAAAGGACTTAATTTCAAGAAAGGAGATTAAGTAGAGTAAAGGACTTAATTTCAAGAAAGGAGATTAAGTAGAGTAAATGACTTAATTTCAAGGAAGGAAATTAAGTAGAGTCAAGGACTTAATTTCAAGGAAGGAAATTAAGTGGATTCAAGGACTTAATTTCAAGGAAGGAAATTAAGTAGAATCAAGGACTTAATTTCAAGGAAGGAAATTAAGTAGAGTCAAGGGCTTAATTTCAGGGAAGGATATTAAGTCAAGTCAGGGACTTAATTCAGGGTAATTAAGTCAAGTCAGGGACTTAATTCAGGGTAATTAAGTAGCGTCAATAAAGGGACTTAATTCAGGACAATTAAGTAGCGTCAATAAAAGACTTAATTCAGGGTAATTAAGTGGAGTCAATAAAGAACTTAATTCAGGGTAATTAAGTGGAGTCAATAAAGAACTTAATTCAGGGTAATTAAGTGGAATCAATAAAGAACTTAATCTAAAAAGAGATTAAGTAAAACAATAAAAGGGCTTAATTTATGAAAATTAAGTCAATAAAAAGAAGGGAATAATAAGACGGCTTAATCTAAAGAGAATTAAGTTAAAATAAAAGGAATAGTAACATCGGCCTAATCCAGATAATTAAGTGAAAACAAAATAACAATTTGGACTAAATAGAGAACAAATTAAGGTCGATTATAACTCGTTTAAAGACTAAGAATGATAATATCGGGCATTAATAAGCTTAAGAATAGAAACAACCAACGATAGAGACCCATAGTTAATCCTAGACCAGTCAGTGCCGTCATATCGACGGGCGTCATGGGCAGAGGCGGAACCGGAAAATTTTTTTTAGAGGGGCCAAACCGATGTATATATATTATACATTTTATTTCAATCCGTCAACATTTAATTATATAATATATATATATATATATACAAATATTAATATATAAATTTATGTCAAGTTAAAGATATAATATATAACAAATGTAAGCAAACAAATTTAATGTCATGAGTTGAATCACCAACTTAATTGAGTAATAATACTATAAATAAAGTAATAAAAAATTAATCCTAGAATATATTGAAATAAATTAAAGAAAACTTGAATCATTTATATATAAAAGGGAGTTAATTTGTAAGTTTTATCAAGGGGCCAAATTTAAAAAAAAAGGACAAATTCAAAAAAATGGGGGGGCAAATTAGAAAATTAAAATCATAGGGGGGCCAGAACATGTTTTAGCCATTTTGTGTGGTGGAAAAAACACACCCACAGACAAACTTTCATTGGACGGAGGTGGGGCCATGGCCCCTGCTGCTACCCCCCCCCCCCTCTCCTTCTGCTACTGGTCGTGGGGGTGTTAATCCTTTCCCATGCATACCCAACTCCCGAACCATAGACTCTAGTTAAGCAGACCTTAATAGGTTTTAGTATCACCTTTGCTTAGCATAGGTTAATATTAGCCTAATAGTCGATTAGGTGGCTAATCACACCTAGGTAAAAAAGATTAGTTGCAACTCCCGTAGAATCCAACAGTAGTTCTCCCCCCAAGTCGTTCAAACGGCAGGGTCCTGATCACCCGGGTCCGCATGTTGCGACAACATGGATCTTACAACCGTGCTGTTTTGGATTTTTAGCATGCCTGCATGTATCTTACCGCAGGTACTCTTCAAGTTAAACTTTGTTCTTTAATGTACTAAGTCAGAGAGGTTTGGAGTTGTTGGTTTGTCTATGGAGTTTATCATACTTGACATATTATATATGTACTATTTTGCAGTTTTACTTGACAAACATATGGAATTTGTTTGGTCGTCAAATTAATGAAAAAAAGGCAACTAAAAACTTGCCGTTGTAAATAATTTTAATAAGTTTTCATTGAAATTTTGGTTAGATGCCATGCTTTATGTTCATTTTTCCCACTTACTTTTCAGATTATGAACAGGTGTGTTTTATAACTATTAAGCTACATATCTATCGTTTTTTCTATTATATAAATCTCTATTTGTCAAACTTCGCTAAAGATGAAATTTGACACCGAAAGATGCATGTTTTAACTGTATACATAGTTTCTTTAATTTCCTTTGGTTTCACGGACTTGATTTTTGTTTGTATAGGAAACAGAGAAAGGATAACAAAAAGGAAAAGCAAGTTTTGTTGTATTAGCATGAGTAGAAGAGCAAGCTAAACAACAAGGTCTGGGGTTTTTTTTTTTTTTGCTTATATGTTTTAAGGTTAATACTGATACGCATAAATGAACTGACCTTATGAAGTTTAATATTGTGGGGTTGCAAGATGAAAAGGTTTTAATATTCCAAGTCATGAGTGATTTCCTTGGGTTTCAGCATTGCTGAAGGCAGTTATATCTCCTTCTCTAGTTGTAGAATGCCTTTATTTAAAAGAAAAAAAAAATTTCTTGGTTACCAATTAAAATTCATCTTCTTAGTTTTCTGTGTGCTTCATTGCAACCAATATTCTATCGCCAGCCACACCTAATTCTGTAAGAATGGTTAAATTAACAATGCTTTTATGTAGAATACCTACTGCCTTTGTAGAGTGCTGATTTACTTCATATTCCAGAAAGAAAATGTTTCAGATGTGCTAACCTTTGAATGATTTAGTTTAACACAGTTTAAGTTCTCCAGAATTCTCGGGATAGCTATATACCACTGAAGCTAATATTTTGCATATAAAGAGCAAAATCCCTCTGTTACTATTTTCTAAATTTACTACACTATGACTAACAATCATTATGTCTTTCTATTATTCTACACTTACATGTATGAACTTTCATGCATTATTGTTCCTTTCAGTCCATGTATTCAAGTATTATTTATATCAACGAAGTGTTATCAACTGTTGACTTGATGTCAAGGTTTCTCTTGCTTTTTTAAATTATTTTGGTTTTATTACTGATCATTGTTCATTTTGTACGCGCACTAAAAAAACTTATGTCCTATTTTATCTTATTTCTTGGTTTATATGCTTTGATTAATTGTGCAGATCAGGTTTAGCATTTACCTACAGGTCAACACAATGGCCATGTGGTCCAAAAATAATAAGTTAAACAAACACCTTGAATAGAATTTTAGATACAAGTGACAGCCACCTTAGAATCTGTTCCAAATGTGAAGTCTGGCTATTCTTTTTGGTTTGAAGTTGCATCGAACCATGGTTTTCCAGAGATGGTAGTGGAGACTCACTCTTGGCTGCAGAAAATTCAGAAGGGTGATGACAGCTTTTGCAAGGGTGTTGGTTTGGTTCAAATTGTTAAAAACATGTAGCAACTCTTGATTTCTGTTCAGGTTGATAACAAGAATGATAATATTGCAGTGTACATATGCTAATTTGGTTCGCTTGGTGAATTTGATTTCCATATATTTACACTAGAATCCATGTTTGACATGAGAGGTTTGGTTTAACCCTCATTATTTTGTATCATACCTTTTAAAACCCGCTGCTAAGGGCGGGCAAAAAATCTAGTATATATATATAAATACCCGGTTAAAAAAATAATTTGAATTGGTTTTTGAATTGTGATTATAAAAATAAATCTTAAAAATAATTTGAAAAATCTATTCCAAAAACTATCCGGAATTAAATTAATTTTAAACTAGATATTTTCCCCGCGCATTCGTGTCGGATTTTTCAGTTTATGATTAGAATTGAGTAATTTCAATTCTAAGTAAAATTTTATGTTATGTAATCACAATTAAGTTAGATAGGAGGAAATATTGTTAGAAATATAATATTTATTCAAATAATTATTTGTTGGAAAAAAGGAAATGGAGGTTTACTTTGATTATAATTCAATGTTCTAAATATTATTTATAAATATTATATTTCGAATTTTAAATATATAATAATATATATTGGTTTTCTCCCAACCAATCAACATTGTACAAATGTCAGCATGAGAAATACTAAATGCTGAGCATATAGACGTTTGGGGATAACTTTAATAGTAGGGTATAGACTAGATATTTTCCCCGCGCATTCGCGTCGGGTTTTTTCAGTTTATGATTAGAACTGAGTAATTTCAATTCTAAGTAAAATTTTATCTTATGTAATCGTAATTAAGTTAAATGGGGGGAAATATTGTTAGAATATAATGTTTATTCAAATAATTATTTGCCGGAAAAAAGGAAATGGAGTTTTATTTTGATTATAATTCAATGTTCTAAATATTAATTATAAATATTATATTTGGAATTTTAAGTATATAATAATCTATATTGGTTTTCTCCCAACCAATCAACGTTGTACAAATGTCAGCATGAGAAAAGTCAAATGCTGAGCATATAGACGTTTGGGGATAACTTTAATAGTAGGGTATAGATTTAAAATAGTTACATACGTGAAGGTAGGCTATCCGGAGTTGGTGTATGAATAAATAATTTTGGATAACATTACAAAATCCGGGTAATGTTACACCAAAGTTTTTTCATTATATTGGCTCATTCAATTTCCTGTTTCTCTTTTTTATTTCTGAATTGCTAAATATTGTCTCCTATTATTAGTTACCGCCTTCAAAGGACTTTTATACCCTTTATACCTTAAATTCAAACTTTCTAACATTTCAAATTTTCTCAAACCTTCAACCTAAAAATCTCAACTATTCAAGCAAATCAACATCGAAAATCATGACGAATCAAGTTCGCCGGAGAGGCAAAGGACCAATGGGACTTCCCGCCGTTTTTTTTTTTATTTTTAAATTTTATTATTAATTTAATTTTTAATTGTAAATTTTAATTAAGGTTGATATTTACCAATTAGTTATTAATTATTTAAGAGTTGTGATTAATTATGAAATTTTTTAAAATTTTTGATTCAATAAATCAATATTTAGAAATACAAAATTAGAGCTTTTGTAGTATGAAGAATAATGAAATTTAATAATAGATTTGTTGTAGTTGTTATTATTAATTGTAGTTGTTAATTAGGGTCAGTCGCGCAATAAACATGACCAGGAACATACTCAGAGACGTACATGATGAAGAGGTGGCAGCGGCACATGCGGCCGTTTTGGAGCAGTACATGAAGAATTTGCATTTGGCCAATTGATTTGTATTTTCATTCCTTGTATATAACATTTATATATTTGTATTTGCACAATTTATTGCATTTATTATAATTAAACACTAAATATCCCAGCTTTTTAATCTATCCCATTGTGCTCTCCTATATGATACAATTGATCCCAACCAGCAACACTACGGTGACAGTGTCTCGACCAAAACGAGACTATAGGCGGTACGGGAAAATCTCTAGTTAAATTTAGACGAATATAGTGTTGGTATGTACGTATCACCTAAGTGGGCAATCACGATGTCCCAGTCCGGTCGTGTTGCAGTTGAGGGTGCATGCAATGGCAATACAATACAACATGCATATAAAGAGTTGCTTCCGTTGCCGAACCCGAATAAAAATACAGCTGCATTAAATAATGTAACAATAAGAAACAAGTCTTCGATTACTGTCATCGAGATATCCTCCAATGAACAACAAAATTATTCTCGGAATCTTGTCGACATGGTAAACTACTAAAAATACATAATACTAATAATAACAATAATAACCCTAAATAAATCTAATAATAAAATAATAGTAATAATAATAAATAATATTTTAAGTATGTACCTGATCTGAGTTAGTTGAAAGTCAATTGCCTTGTTCACCTTCGTCCAGACTGTATCCAGAGTACTAGTGGACAAGTTAAGCCATTGCTTTAACATAGCGTGTGCACTCTCCACTCTACAGGTAGTAGTGTTGTCAAAGTGTAGCACATTGTTCGTCCATGCAAAAACGAACTTCTCCATCTACATTAACCATGTCCCATCAACATAAGATACCACCTGCAGAAACTACCTCATCCCATCTCTCATCTGCAACACGGCTTTTTCGTATTGGACTTCTGTTGGAGCTTCCATGATTTGTTTCCACCTGCCGTTCTTGAATCGTTCTGCGATGCCCTTATCCTTTCCACAAATTCCGTACACTTTATCTTCTATATCCTTGTTGATATGCTAAGTGCAAAGCTAATGGGTAGTTTGTGGAAAAATCTCCCTAATCGGTCTCATCAGCCCCAACTCCCGATTCGTCACAATAGCTATCGGATGCACATCAAACCCAATCAAAATCCTCAACTTCTCCAACACCCAATGATAGCTCCTCTCGGTCTCATCCTTCATAATTACATATGGTATCATGAAGTTCTTGTTACATGGAGTTATCCCCGTAATTTCGAATAAAGGAATCTTGTACTTATTGGTTTTGTAGGTTGAATCCATGCCAGTGAACTAGTAGTAGGTTCGGAGCAAGTTGACTGATTCTGGATGTGCCACAAACAGATGAGTCAACACATTTGTATCCGGTTCAGCAAGCGTCCAATGTACATAATTGCTTTCCATATAGCTAGATGAAAAACTGACCCACAACCTCTCTATCCTCAAAACCATCCCTCCGCAAATAATCTCTATAGTGTAGACAAGTCTTCTGGTAGGGTTGTCATGTGGATTTTGTTCTTGAATAGCCACCAAAA
The DNA here is from genome assembly GCA_001974805.1 of Corchorus capsularis. Classification (NCBI taxonomy): domain Eukaryota; kingdom Viridiplantae; phylum Streptophyta; class Magnoliopsida; order Malvales; family Malvaceae; genus Corchorus; species Corchorus capsularis. The sequence goes on from AWWV01008284.1 coordinate 12,818, forward strand.
TAGCATACGGTTTTGCTTGAGTCGAACTCATGTCCCACACAATTTCTTTTGGATGTGGACTGATCGAGTCAAAATAGACCCTATTTTTATGATCATTTTCCTATGCTTTTAGGTATTTTTATGTGTGATTTAACCCTATTTTTTAAGTATTTGTGTTTTTAGGTCTTGAAAAGAAGAAAAGTGGAAACTTATTGTTTTTCACTATTTTTTAAGCTATTTTGATAACTTTTTACAAAAATATGGACTTAGCAATTTTGAGTGAAGATTTGGAGATTCGAAGTTCGTGATCGAAGATTAATTGAAGATGATTTCAAGTCATGAAGACCATTGAAGAATAATTTCAAGGAGCAAGAATTAACGATCGAGTTTAAATCGCGAAGGAATGAAGACATGCTTTGGAGAAACCCTGAAGACATGGGCATATGAATATTTTACATTGGAGAATAACCAGCCCAGTTGAGCCCACAATTGGAGTCAAAGCCCTAATTCGCGCGGTCCAACCTTGTGGAAATATCCAACTCCCGCAATACTAGTCCTAGTTGGATTAGGATTCTACACAGTCTCGGTAAATAATGCGTGTGAATATGCGTTGGAAACAGGACTCCGAGATCTACAACTTTACTGTTTTGCTCGAAGTCCAATTCTGTCATCTTTGAGTCCGAAATTGCTGTCGAAGTTTCTACACAATTCCAGAATTTTCAGAAATCCGATTTTTACTCCAAGTCAGCTTAAGGAAGACTTTTAATCCAAGTTGGAGACCAAGTTAGGAGACTAAACCGTCCTAGGCTATTGCTAAGTCTAATAGGAGTCTAATTAGTCCACTATAAATACCCACCTTATGTAGAACCCTAGATATCTTTTTCTCTTAATCTATTATTCTTTTCTTCTAGTTTTAGTTTTTTTCTCTAGTTTTAGGAGGGAGTTATCAGTCGTCAGTAATCATAAAAATAATCCCCAAATAAACCTAACTAAAGTAGATAGGGCAAGCAGGGGTCGAATCCCACAGAAAAGGGGAATAAACTTTTCCCAAGATTAAATCTTCTCCAAAAATTACTTTTAAAACAGAAAACAGGGGATTGAAAAGATTAATTATAAAGAAAGCAAATACTAAAAACAAAGCAAAGTAAATTAAATCTAAATCTATGGCAATTTATAAAGCAAACAATAATTAAAAGGCATACTTCTTCTCCAATGGTATGAATCAATCAAATTAACTATGGATACTTGATTTAAAAGATGAATTTAATATTTTATCCTTGATAAAAACGGTCTAGGAAAACCTAACATGTATATTAGATAAGATTACCCGGTTAAGGCTTATGATATCCTTATTATTCTTTCGGTAATTGATTTCCTGGTTAGGACTTAAAAAGCACCTAAGAACAATGCATTAAGAACAATTATTTTTCACACATGCTTAATAAATAAAACCAGACACCAAGCAAATAAATCGGTCGGTGGTAAGCTCGTCCCTTGGATGGAAGGGCTAATTCTCATCCAATTGCTACCGATAATCAAACTTGAAGGGTTAATTCTATGTTTGATCTAACTGTAGATCTATCAACTGACCTCTTTAGCGGCCGTTCTAAATTAATAAGAATCAAGATCCTAAAATAATACAGAGACTCACTTACTATCTATCAAGAACAAACATCAAATTATAAGCACAAAAATCTCACCATAATCAATTGATTGAATTCATTAAAGGATAAGAAGTATTGAGAATTTAGCTACTCATGGATTTAGGGATTTTCCTAAATCCATGAGAGGCATAAGAAAACTTACAAGACTAGAAGGAGGCGGAATCTCCTTCTTGAAACCCTAGGGATGCCGCACCTCTCTATGCAAAGAGAGGGTGTCGACACACCTAGCCTAAAAACTAGAGAAAAAACGATAAAAGAAGAGAAGAAAATCATGTGTGATTGTATGTGATGGTATGTGATTTGTGTTACATAAGGTGGCTATTTATAGTGGACTAATTAGACTCCTCATAGACTTAGGAAAGAGTCTAGGACGGTTTTGAGGCTGACTTGGTCTCCAAGTTGGCTTAAAAGTCTTCCTAGAGTCGAAATCCTTGTGAAAATAGGATCTTGAAATTTCCTGGAATCGCACAGAAACTTTGACAGAAATTTCGGGCTTGAAAATGGCAGAACTGGGCTTTGAACTTCAAAGGAAAGTTGTAGATCTCAGAATTAGCTTTGCAACAGCTACTCACCGGCCTAAAACGGACATCTGAGCAGAGAGTTATAGCCTTTTTACCGAGACTGTGCTGAAACCTAATCCAACTAGGAGTAGTATCGGGAAATTGCGGGATTTGGATATCTCCTTGGATATATGCGGCACAAATTGGGATTTTAACTCCAATTGTGGGCTTATATAGGCTGAGTATTATCCCATATAAAATATCCAAAATTCCATAACTTCCGGGCTTCTTCTGGGCTTGTCTTCAATCCGTTGCAATTAAGCTTCAAATCTTCAATTCTTGCTTCTTGAAATAGTTCTTCAATGGTCTTCAATTCTTCAAATTATCTTCAAACCCGAACTTCAATTCTTCACTCCAAATTGCTAAGTCCAATTTGAGTAAAAAGTCATCAAAATAGCTCCAAAAAGAGTGAAAAACAACAAGTTTTCACTTTTCTAGGCTTCAAGACCTAAAAACACAAATACTTATAAAATAGGGTTAAAATACACATAAAAATAGCAAAAAGCATAGGAAAATGACTATAAAAATAGGGTTAGTTTTAGCTCGACCAGGGAGTGTCGACACCTCTCTTTGCAAAGAGAGGTGCGATACCCCTAGTTGAAGGCTAAGGAGATTTCGGCCCTCAAGTATGTAAGTTTTCTTATGCCTCTCATGGATTTGGAAATCCATGAGTAGCTAAATTCTTAATACTTCTTATCATTTGGTGATTTTAATCAATTAATTATGATGAGATTTGTGTGCTTATAATTTGATATTTATTCTTTGTTGACATGTTTGCTAAATCTCTATTTTATTCTATTATCTTGATGATTATTGATTTAAAAGGCCTATAAGGATATAATTTGATAGATTTATAGTTATATCAAGCTTAGGACGGCCCATCCAAGTTTGATTGTGTGGTAACAAATTGGAGTCGGCCTAAGAAGCGTCCAATGGGATTGGTAAACCTTATAAATTCTTTTCTATACTTGAATTAATAAGTTTGGTTATACTTGCTATGCATGTGTTAATAATTGTTCTTAATGCTTTGTTCTTAGTAATTTTTAAGTCTCAAAAGGGAATTTAGTTGTTAAGAATAATAGGGATAATTTAAGTCTTCAAAGGAAAATCTTATCTAATATACATCTTAGGGATTTATCTCTAGACCAATTGTTTAATTGAGAGGAATATTGAATTCACCTTTTAAATCAAGGATCCATAGTTAAATTGATTGATTTCTACCATTGGAGAAGAAGTATACTTTTTAATTATTGTTTTCTTTAGTAATTGCCTTAGCCTTAGATTTAATTTATTTTACTTAATTTTAGATTAATTGCTTTTCTTTATAATTGGTATTTTTAATCCCCTATTTTTGAGTGATTCTTAGAGAAGATTTATCTTTTGATAAGTCTATTCCACTTATCTGTGAGATTCGTCCCCTGCTTGCCCTATCTACTTAGTAAGGAATCTGTGCGGATTATTTTGTGATTTGCTAACGACCGATCACAATTTTGGCGCCGTTGTCGGGGAAGGAAGGAAAAGATTGAAGATTTAATCATCCCTAAGAATTTCTTATTTTTATTTTTCTGTTTTTAGTTTTAATTTTTCGTTTAAGAACTTTTACTACTAATTTTTTTTTTTAGTTTTGTTTGTTTTCCTAGGAAGTTGCATGCCAAACACAAGAAGTAGTGGTGTAGAATATTTCCAATTTGATCCTGAGTCAGAAAGAACACTATTTTTGCTAAGGAAGGAGACCCTAAATCGACAAAAAGAAGAGGATTCATCCCCTTCGAGTTCTCAACCTAGTTCTCCTAGATCAACCACTTCTTCAACATCATCACAAGACATGGCAAAGGAAAACGCTCCTAGAACTATGAGAGAGCTTGCTGCTCCAAACGTTACTGCACAACGTTTAGCAATTCGATACCCAGATACGACTGAAACCTTTGAGATAAAATCTGAATGCATACACATATTAAGGATCAATGTAATCATGAGACTAGAATAACAAAGAATAATAAGAGCACTTAATTCAAAAGATCAAGAAATAGCAAGCATCTTTATTCTTAAGTAACCATAATTAAAGTAGTTCCAATCACTCATCATTCATCACATCCTATAACTACTTCTTTCCATAAGCTTGTGTCTTCATCTTTATCTCCATTACTCAAAGGAATGCATATCATGGATACAAATCAAGGGTTTTCGTGGGTTATAATGATTTTCAAACGGTAATTGATTTTTTAGAAAATTGAGGTTACTAACCTCGAAGTGTTTATGATTTGGGGTTACTAACCCCCTTTATTATTTTTTTATTTTTTATTTTAAGGCTACTAGCACTCTTTTTTTTTCAGAGGGACGATACTTCAGCAATTCCATGCTTCTAATCCTCTTTCAGGGTTACTAACGTCTTTTGTTTAAAAGAGTGACAACTATGGAAAGGTGACTCGGAAATACCTCTTCTCCTCTTTCATGAAAACACTTCTTTTATGAAAATATTTTTTTAACTACCCTTTTATATAAGTAGTCCCCCACATTTGTTCTTGACATATCCATAACATACTTTCATAATTGTAATTTCAAACAAGATTAAACGCAAGTTTTAGAAATAGATAATCATAGAAACAATAAATAATAAGCTTTTATCACAAACTCTAGTTATACCTAATTCTAAGAAATAAGATATCATCCAATAAATCAATCAATGAATAAAGCATTCTTAAAATTTCTAAGCATTCATCAATCATAATCAAAGTAATCACTTAATATATATATGAAAACAGTCAAAAATTTCGAAAAAAATTCTATGCATGTAGACTCTATATTAGACTCGCTCCCCGACACTTAAAAGACACATTGTACGCAATGTATGAATTTTAACAAAAAATAAAAAAAATTTAGGTTTTTGAAATTTTTGAAAAAAAATTATGAGTGCACATGTGTGATAAGTGTGGTTAAAAATGTGAAAAATAAACAACAAATTCAAATCAAGGAAAAAGCAAGCAAAGCACAACAATAATTAATCAAAGCAATCCAAGAAAAATTAAATGGAGATAAGGTTTAAGAAACCTTCTCTATTTCCAAGCATAAGCTCCATTCGATTTCCTAATTGTCCAAAAAGTATGCTCCTTTTGCTTCATCTTTACTTCCTTAATATGAAATCCTATAAAGAAAAAGGAAAATAAAAGAAAAAAAAATTAAGGGTTAGTAAAAATTTTGGGGTTTGGTCCAAAAAAAGTAAAAATTTTGGGTTGCCTCCCAATAAGCGTCTTTCTTTAAGGTCTTTGGCTAGACTGGCTTAAAAAAATTATTCTTCGAGGGTGAAGGAATTATGAATGTATTCCTTCAACAAATCCACAATGATTTTGAGAGTATCATTGATGTCTTTGAGAATTTCAAGTTGAATTTTATCAAGATTTGAAATTATCAAAGGGTATATAGATGTAGCAGCAGGATCTAGGGGTGGTAGCGCATGGATGACCAGTGGTACGGGCTGGACCGGTGATGGCACGGTGTTGGGTGCATGAGTGGTTGGTCCTGGCGCGGTGATGGCCGGTGGTGGCTCGGTGCAGGCTTGTGGATGGCCGGTTATGGTTGGCCAGGATGTGCGGATGGTGCGGTGCTGACCGGGCGTGACGCACGGGCTTGTATGAAGCTGGCCAGTCCTAGCCGGGCATGAGTCGCGGTTGCCAAGTGTAGACACCCGTCTCTGAACCGTATCCTTTAAATTATAATAAACTGTTGCTTAATTTACATTAGGGTCACTAAGGGGCATCTACGTCATTTTAGTCGAATTTGGTCATGGTCAGTTAGCATATTCATGGCATTCAAAGTCTAAAAAGTCAAACATATGTTTCATCTTCGCTTTACTTGTATCAAGTTGCATCACGTTGCATGTATGTTGTTTATTACCTCATTTTTAATTTTGCTTTTGACATATCATGTTCCCTCATTTGCATATAAAGTTCGAAATTACAAAAAAATACATTTTTTTGCTTAACTTGCATATTGGATTGGAGTATATATTAGCATTGCATATTGGTCTCCACGCAAAAGGTGCATCTTCTATTTTGGACCATTTGGCTTGGGCCATTCCACTCACATTCAGTTTGAACTTATTTGCCCATTTAAATGCTGACTACTTTTGCTCATCATTTGTCTTTGGACATTGGGCTTTTCGGGAAAATTGTCCTTAGACTAGCTTTTGGGCCTTTTAATGGTTAAGAGTGACCCAATTTCATTCATTTCCTATAAATAATTTGTGTATACAAAAGATGCCAAAAATAGAAATTGGAAAAATCCCAACATAAAAAGAATTTCATTGCATTGACAATTTTCATTGCACAAAAAAAAGAGACCAAATTACAAGGCTGAATTTTACAATATCTTGTCTATTCTCGGAGCTCTTCCCTTCTTTCTTTCTCTTAGGATCAAGGTAGCCCCCGAAGCAGTGAAAGTGTGACATGCAAAACAGGAAACTGACAATGACTTAGAATTGGAGATTTAAGAAGGAATTAGTAAGATTAGAAAACAAAGAAAACTTGTTAAACTTGTTAGATAAACCTATATATATATCTTTTGGCTAAAAAAAAAAACCTATATATATATATCTATACTTACTATATATAAAAGCACGAATAAAGGAAAACTTTATGTTTTCTGATTGTATCCTTTTTTTTTCAAATATATTTCTAAATTGACATTATTAAAAAATATTTTAATTATTATACTATTAAAATAATGGAAATTTAGATTATCCTCATTAATTAGGATACAATGTGGCCAATAGGAATGCTCCACATCATATTTAGCATCTGCATTTTCGTCCAAAACATTTCCCAAGTCGGTTAAGGAGAAGATCAATTCTGTACAGAAATTTCAAGGGCAAAATCGTCCACCGGAACGGCAGAATTAGGTCTTGAGATAATCATAAAAGTTGTAGATCTTGAAATCCTCTTTCCAACAATACCTCATTTGCATTTTTCTGAGCTCTGCATCAAAAGTTATGAATTTTCTTTCAAAACTGCTCTTGTGAAGTCCTCATTTGAATATAATTTAACAATATTACATCAAGGATGAATCATTACTGCATCATAATTACTGATTGGACTTGCACTCCTTATTTGGGCTTCCATATTAACGAAGTGGGTCTAAAAATATCAGATTTAGACTTCAATACATCTGGCTTGGCAATTTGGGTTCATGGACACAAACGGGACTAATGGGCCTACTGGGACGAAATGAGACAAAATCAATAGTTTCTCAAAATTGATACAAAATGGCTCTAAATCTTCATCTTCTTAAAACATAGCTTCAAATGGGGCTAAAATAGCAAATATGAGAAATATATGGGTAAAATGACAAATACGACTAACAAAATAAGGCAAAATCGCATAGAAAATATAGAACAAATTAGCTCTTATCAATGTTTCATTTTCTTATTAATGTATGAATATATCTATATCTATCTGTTTATACCTTAATTTACAATTGAGGGTAAATTGGTCTTAACATGAATAATATCAAGATGAGTGGTCAAGATTTGATTACAAATCCTGAAGGAACTTAGTTTCTGCACCACCCTAGTTCTAATAGAATTAGGAAATCTTCTAATTAATTAATAAGGGCCGAAATATATTAATTATTTATTAAATAATAATTATTTTTCAGAATAATTATTATTTATTTTCCCTTTAATGTCGCCCTTGACTAAGGAAGTGGCATGATAGGTGATGAACAGGCAGTTTCCTTTAATGCTGCTGTCATCTAGGAAGACAAGCAGTAAAAAAGGAAGTTTTATGCCATCATACCATACGATGGAAAACATCTTATGGACCCACATAACAAGCCCAAGTCGTCTCCCATGATGAGAAGAGGTCGCCCTACTCTCAGGAAGTTGTCTCCTAATTCCCTTCAACTAAGGAGTCAGCGAGTCAATGTTTGTCAGCAAGTAGATTACCATGCTTATACAAGGGAGTTGTGGGATTATATTTCTCACATCCCTCGTACATGATCACTCTAACGTAGTGATGAGGCCGCCCAGCTAGTTGCTCCCTCCCGGGAGACAAATTTGCATTTTGTTCAATTAAGGACAAAATAGAGAAATTGGAGAAATTAGTATAGCTAGAGGGTGCGGCTCTAACAAGGAAGCATACCATGATGATCCTTGAATCATGTAGATCATCTTGGCAAAATTTCATCTCAATCGGGTTTAAGCTGAAAAACTTATTCACGGTTTTCAATTAAGGACGGTTTAGGGTGTGAAACCAAGTTCACCATGAAGGAGAGCTCAATTTCGACCAAGATTTTTCCCATGATCTTTGGATGATATTTGAACCCTACTGGAGAAATTTGGGCTTAATCTGAGCTCTTTTGCAACTTTTGCACTCTTTTTAGTTAAGGACAAGGGGCTTTGTCACCCCGGTTCTAGCCATTTTCTTAATTGAAGGATATTTTTATGATTTGATGAGCTAAATATGGCTAAGTATAGTAAATTTCGTGGCTTTGATGATAAAATTCCAAGTCATGATGTCCAAGGGCCACTTCTTAGCCAAGTCAGTTGATTTCAGCTCAAAGGAAGCAACGAAGGCATGCTGAAGTGCGATAGGAAGAAGGAGAAATTGTCCATCTTCCATCAAGAGGGAAGATTGCCATCCTCCATCAAGAGGGATGATGTCTTGGAGTGTTCTCCTCCCTCCTCCCAGCCTTTGAAAGTTATCAGAATAAGAAGGAAGTTTCACATCACCTTCCTCGAAGCTGTCATCTCCTAAGGAGAAGGAATTCGCCTTCCTGAGCAAGTCAAGGCCATCAAGTTTTAGGCCCATGCCGCCCCCTATATAAAGGGATCAATCCTAGAGCTTCCATAGATATCGCTCATCTCAACACATCTCTCAGAGATATCACTCATCTCACAAACCAGCTCATGCAGCTACAAACTTGCTCCGCGCAAAAAACCAAGCTCCGTGCTTATTTTCTTTCAAAAGCTCCGCGCTTTTCTCTTGTTCTCACAAGTTCTTACTCGTTCTTCATATCTCTCTTGTTTCAATCTTGTCTCCGGAAGTAAAAACACTGTACACGTGTTTCTCTCTCAACAATAACAATCAGTTGTTATTTTCTCTCAATCTCAATCATCAACAGCTCTTAAAGCGTAAATTTAGGAAGATATTTCTTGTAGATCCAATGATTTAAATGCTCCGATGTGACTTTGATCCAGTCTCCACAAATTGCTCTGATCTTTAATCTGCTGCTCCGCGCACCAGATCCATGTTTCTACAACCTCTTTGTCAATTTCAGCAAATTGACTGGCACGCCCCTATGCTGTCATAAAGTTTTTACCGCAAAAATTCTTCAAAAGATTTTTGGCGCAACACTATCTATACTATATATAAAAGCACGAATAATGGTAAAGTTTATGTTTTCTTATTTTGCCCTTTTTAAATATATTTTTAAATTGTCATTATTAAGAAAATATTTTAATTATATGCCACTATTAGAATATAATTTTGTGTATTTTTTAAAATATATTTCTAAATTGCCATTATTTTAAAATAATTTTTACAACAAAAAATTTTATTTTATAAAATTTCAATTTCTACCGTACCATCTAAATTTTGCCATTATTAAAATATTGTATTTAGAAAAATTCAATTTCTACAGTACCAACCTAGATTTCTTCAACAACCTTGCTAAAGAGGGCACCACGGTCTTGCTTCCTTCTAATGCATCTGATCCTATACCAACATGATTACTCAGGCTATGACCATCTACAAGAGTATCCCCACGAAATGAGAGATGGGGTTTAAGATCGAAATGAGACACTGAATACTATATTAAACAAACTCAAAGTACAATAGGCTACTAGCTCTTTTCTGGTTTTTGTTTCTTTAATCTTTTTTTTAGCAGAACAATATTGTTGTAAAAGACTTTTTGAAATAATCGTCAAAAAATTTAGCTGTTGCTATTTATTCCACTTGAATTCTTAGCATTTATTTACCTTTTCCTTTTAAACAAAGAGAATCTTACGTATGACTTTGAGGAATTTTTCTTTCCTCAACTACATGAATAATTGTTCAGGTCATGCGCTGAACATTTGGCTCAATAGTAAGGTATATGCTCCGTTAACCGCGAGGTCTCATGGTCAAGTCTCATCGTATTCAATGCGTGTGGGTTTTGTTGGCTTTATTATGTTTATTATAGTTTGTTTATTTAGTCATTTCTCATTGGATGTTTGGACATAGAAGGATTTTTTTTATAATGGCATATAAGGAATTATTTGATTGTAATGAGATTTGAATATTGTATTCCCTAAAAAAATTATGTTTTTTCTAGCAATTTAATTATGTTAGATTATAATAATTGGATGCTTTGAATCATAATTATAATATATACAATATATTAATTTTGTACCCTATGAAATTTACTCAAAAACCCTTTCAACTTTTAATCTCGAACAACCTTATCGCGCCATTTTGGTCTTTTCTCAAATGGCTTATTACTTTAAAATCCTTCTAATCTTAATCCTTCTTCTAAAAATACATTGTCTTTTTATGTAATTTTAGAATCTAACTTCAATTAATGGTGTTCCCACCATTTTAAATGCATGATTAATGGTGTTCCCACCTTTTTAAATTCCATATATGCTAATCTATTGACTATTGAGTTTTGATGCGCCAAGAGCTTATCATGGTCTTGAAGAGCACAATGGAGTCAATGGAGATCATGGAAAGGATGATCAAGGAGTGCAACGAAGCTTGGAGGATCAAGGAGGAGATGGGATTGTTGGTCCACTTAGATGTGCTAGAGGGGGGTGAATAGCACTTTATCGAAATTAGAAGTTCACTGAAAGGTGTTAAAGATACTACTTCAGAGTATATTGAAGTCACTAGTACAAAGCAGATAAATAAGCAATAACTGAAAACATGGAAAAATAACAGGCAAATAATAAAGATGTTAACAATTGAATAGTGGAAAAGTAAAGAGATTGAGAGAAGATAAAACTGGAACGATGAAGAGGATGATGAGAGATTTGAGACACGTCGATTTATAGAGGTTCGACCATTCACACCTACGTCCTCTACCTTGGATACCCCACCAAGGATTTTCAAATCCACTAAACAGTGAAGTTAACCAGGTCTTTACAAAACCTATTACAATCCCAAAGCTTCAAACCTAAAGCTTTGACATCGAGTGCAAACCCACACTCAAATACAATTCCAAGTGCAAACACACTTGAATCAACCCAAGTGCACAACCCGCACTTGTAGAAACACAAATAAACAAGTATCAAATTGTAAAAGTGATCTCAACAGATCTGAATACACATAATCAGGCCTAAAACAATTCTATAGATGTAAACTTTAAGCGCTAAAACAGTTAACCAAGCTAACAAGGATGAACGAAAATCATAACTAGGCTTGGATGTTAGGGATTTTAAATTCTGAAGAGAGAAAACAATTTGATCTTCAATTTTGCTCCAAAACTCTTATCCTCAAACAGTTAGATTTGAGTATATATATTTCTCTCTGGCAAACTAGCCGTTTGGTTTGAAATCTAAACCATTTTCCCATTTTTCTTGTCTTTTAGTCGCGCCAGCTGTTGAGAACTTTAGCACGTCCGTACTTCGTTGATCGCTTCAGCGTGTCCGTACTGTTTGTCTTGTAGCTGCTCGTTGCCTTTGCTTCCAGATCATTGATCCCATTAATGTCTTCGTGTTTTCTTCCTATCTCATAATTTGTTCTTGACTTGATGATTCTTCACACATGTTGTCTTGATCGAATTGCCTCAATTTTGACTTCTTGTTTTCTGAATTTGTTGCTTTTGACTTCAAGTAATTCTTCCTTGAGATTCTTGTAGGCTTCAAGCATCAACATCTTGTGACATTCTTCTACTTTAGTGTCTTTAATGCAGTGTACATTTTTAAGGATCTATAATGCTACAACCTTTCTCTATTGAAGGCTTTACTGCACATTAAGTAGATATGTTAGCTTACATAATTAGGCTTATTTTGTTATCATAAAAAACAACAGGGTTCAACAATCTCCCCCTTTTCTGATGATGACAAAACTTCACCCAGAATTGAGATAAAGCTAATTCATCATAGGGAAAGTAAGTAGAGTAAAGTAAGTCTCCCCCTAAGTTCATGCCAACTAAATTCAAAAAGATCAGAGTAATACAGATAGAGATCAAGTCTATAATAAGTTTGAAGAAAACTAGAAACATAAACAAGATAAGAACTAGAAGAATTCCAGAAAATCCCATTCATGGCATCAATATATATGCACAGTTAAGTTCAGCCAAATAAAAGAGAGGGGTTCTAGAAGGATTTACCAATGAAGTTCTTAAAACTCCCCCTGAGTTAGTCAATTCATCTTCCCCATCGACCCCATCCAAGAATGCCAAAGTTTCCTTCAAGCATGCTGGTTTTCAAATGCTGAACACACTAGATAGAGTATTAATCTCCACAGTTCATAAGGATTTTCAATAAGTTCAATTCAATTCAATAAGTCTCAATTCTCAATTCTTCTCCCCCTTTTTGTCATAAGAAAAAAAGGTTTGAAGTTCCTGCATAAAATTTGTTAGAAGAATATTCACAGCAGAAATAAACAAAAAAAAAAACATTAGATAAGAGACCATTACATGTCTCAAGGCAAATATCCAGAATATTCAAGGCACTTAGCAGGTGCCAAAGTACAGACCAGAGAAATATAAGAGACAGAGTTTTTAGAAATTAAAAGGAATGCATAAAATGTTCAGAATGCAAAGATGAAATGATAATGCAACTAATGCAATCTACTCCTCTATTTCTTCAATTTCTTCCTCAGAGCTGCTCGAGGGAATGATGGCTTTGGAAGATACTTTCTTCTTTGATATCTCTGACTTTGATTTGCTTCCGGAGGGACTTGGGGTAGTGATAGCTTCAGCACTTTTAGCTACCCTTGACCTTGTGATTCTGGTTCTAGTTCCTGCAACCTTGTACTCTATATTAGGCATTATCTTCACACCTCCTTTGCGAGCTCCTTTCTTTGGAGAAACTTGCACATCATTGAAGATTTCCATTGACAACTCCTCTTTTTCCTTCTTCTTGCTCGGATCTTCAGTAGTCAATTCTTCAGCTATCATTGCATCAATGTCTTCAGTGGTTTTTCCAATGATCTCATCAGCTTCCTCCTTTTCTGCAGCTTCTTTTTCTTTCATTTCAGCATTAGTAACCTCAGTCTCCTCAGCTTGCTTTTCTTCCACTTTTTCTTCATCTTCTTTCTTTGTCTTGTCTCCAGTAAAAGAACTATCTGCAGTAGACTTGTGATCTTCAGTCTTTTCTTCATCAGAGCTATCAGGTGGAATGATAGCTTGTTCCTCTGCAGACTTTTCTGTTTCAACAGAGTCACCAATGCCTTTTTCTTTTTCCTTTTGTTCATCTTTCTTCTTCAGTTGCTCAACTTTTTTCTTCTACATCTGTTCATTCTTCATCTTTTGCTGTTGTTCTGCCTTTTTCTTCTTTTCCAGCTGTTTAGCTTTCTCTTGTTGTTCCTTTTCATAGGCCTTATTTGCTTCATCTATTATTTCTGCAGCTCTTTTTGCTTGTTCCTCGTCATCTCCAGATGAGAATCCATGAGCTCTCATTGCAGCATCCCACTTCTGCTGAGTTTCCAGGCTTGCTTTTTAAAAGTTCCTGAATCTTATTCCAACTTTTCATTTTCTGAGTCAGTCCTGTGGTCTCCATGATTCTCTTACTCAAATACGCTCCTGCCAATGAATCGTAGCAATCTCCCAACTTCTCATGGGATGATATGATCTGATTCATATCATTTATGAATTTGACACATAGCGTATGAGTATTCCTACAAGCGTTCCCATCAATCCATTCAGCTTTCCAATCTCTTTTGCCAACACACCAATGTCTTCCCTCATTGCCTCAGCTAATCCATTCATTTTCTCCATCACAGCATCTTCTCCTTTCTTTACTTGTATTGCAACATTCTGACCAATTGCTTCCATTAACTGATGTTCTTTAATAGTGTTCTTAATGAACCTATCAGTGGTCTCTTTAGAGAACTTGACACAGCCTTCAACCAAGTCTTTCTCATAAGGTTCAAAAACCTTAGCATCTAGATACTTCTTCATATATCCTGTGATAATGTGACCATAACCACAGATCATCCTTTTTCTTGTTCGCCATTTCGTTCATGCCCTTAATGAGAATTCCAGCTAGATTAACCCTTTTACAGTTATAGATTCTCCACAGCAGCCATACATCATGATTGCTCACATAGCCTACACTACTCTTTTTTTATCTAATAGTGCAGCCAATGAACTGATGTATCATCTTTACATAACTGTTCCTGATAAACCTAGCTCCTGAGTTTTCAAGCAGATCTTCATCATTTCCTGAGCACAGCATCCAGCAGCGATGTATTCAGCTTCAACAGTTGATAAAGCAACTGAATTCTGCTTTTTGCTTGACCATGACACTAGCATTTATCCAAGAAATTGACAAGTGCCGCTGGTGCTTTTTCTATCTGTCTTACTTCCTGCAAAATCAGCATTAGAATATCCTGAAAGATCCAACAAAGATCCTTTTGGATACCATAGACCTAAGCCAGTGGTTCCTTGAAGATATCTGAAGATTCTCTTTACAGCAACTAGGTGAGATTCTTTTGGACAAGATTGAAAACGAGCACAAAGACAAACACTAAAGAGTATACCAGGACTACTAGCAGTGAGATTGAGTAGGGAGCCAATCATACCTCGATAGAGCTTCTGATCAACTACCTTACCTTTCTCATCAGAATCTAGTTTAGTACCAGTGGCCATTGGTGTCTTCATTGGTTTGCAGTCCTCCATGCCAAATTTCTTTAACATTTCCTTTGTGTACTTGGACTGACTAATGAAGATACCTTTAGAGCATTGTTTGATTCGAAGTCCTAGGAAGAAATTTAATTCTCCCATCATGCTCATCTCAAATTCTCCCTGCATTTGTTTAGCAAAATACTTGCACAAGCTTTCGTTAGTTGGACCAAAGATAATATCATCAACATAAATTTGAACAATTAGGAAATAAGACCTTTTCTTTTTAAAGAACAGAGTTGTATCTATACTTCCCCTTGTGAACCCTTTGTCCAGGAGAAATTTAGATAGCCTTTCATACCATGCCCGAGGTGCTTGCTTGAGTCCATAGAGAGCTTTGTGAAGTCTGTATACATAACCAGGATGGTTGCTGTCTTCAAAGCCTGGTGGCTGTTCCACATATATCTCTTCCTGAATGTATCCATTTAGGAAGGTACTTTTTACATCCATTTGGTAGAGCTTGAAATCCATGTAGCAGGCAAAGGCAGAAAGTAGTCTGATTGCTTCGAGTCTTGCCATAGGGGCAAAGGTCTCGTTATAATCTATTCCTTCTCCCTTTGCAACTAATCTTGCTTTGTTCCTCACAACTCTGCCATTCTCATCAAGCTTGTTCCTGAATACCCACTTCGTGCCAACTATAGGATGATCTGCTGGTGGTGACACTAATGTCCACACTTTGTTCCTTTCAAACTGATTCAGTTCTTCTTGCATCGCAATCATCCAGGTTTCTTCTTTTTCAGCATCTTCAAACACTTTTGGCTTAATTTGGGATATGAAGGCAACATACTCACAAACTTCTGTAAGTGCTCCCCTTGTTCTCACACCTTCACTTGGATCTCCAATGATCAAATCTGGAGGATGACTTTTTCCATATCTCCATGCCTTTGGAAGATCTTCGTGCTATTGCTCTTGCCTCTGGAGAGTCTCAATTGGTGGATCTTCATTGATCTCTTCAGTGGCTTTCTCATTAGTGTTATCAGTGGTCACACTTTCCTTCTTGTTTGTCTCATTTATACCTGCATCATCATCATCTTCCACAACCTTTCTCGGTGCACTATCAGTCTCATCAAAAACAATATGAATAGATTCTTCAACTACTAAGGATGTTTTGTTAAAGACTCTATAAGCTTTTGAGTTCAAAGCATATCCGAGAAAAATTGCTTCATCACTACGAGCATCAAACTTGCCAATGGGGTGTTTGCCATTGTTGAGAATAAAACATTTACAACCAAATTTTCTAAAGTGAGAAATATTGGGCTTCATGCCTTTGTAAAGTTCATAAGGTGTTTTTGAAAGAATAGGTCTAATTGAAAGACGATTTAAAATATAGGCAGCTTTATTAGTGGCTTCAGCCCAGAAGTATTTTGGAAGATTATTCTCACAAAGCATTGTTCGAGCCATGTCTTTTAAAGTTCTGTTCTTCCTTTCCACCACTCCATTTTGTTGTGGTGTTCTGGGAGAAGAAAAGTTATGTTGAAAACCATTTTCATTACAAAAATTCTCAAAGACATGACTATCAAACTCACCACCATGGTCACTTCTAACACTTATAATAGTGAAGTCTTTTTCATTTTGGACTCTTTTACATTGATTAGCAAAAACATCAATAGCTTCATCTTTATGACTAAGGAAATAAACCCAAGTAAATCTAGAAAAGTCATCAACTAAGACAAAACCATAAGATTTACCTCCCATGCTTGTGACATCAATGGGGCCAAAAAATTTTAGATGTAGCAACTCCAACGCTCTTGTTGTTGAAACTACATTTTTGGATTTGAAGGGGCTCCTGAATTGTTTGCCAAACTAACATGCTTCACAGATTTTGTTAGTATTAAAATTCAGTTTGGGTAAGCCCGAGACAAGATCCTTACTAATAAGTTTGGCGATCGTGCTTAAGCTTGCATGACCAAGTCTCTTATGCCACAACCAGCTATCACTGGCATCATTCACCATGAGACACACATCCTTGTTCAGTTGCAAGTCATCTAGGTAGACAATATATACATTCCCGTGTCTCTTTCCAATGAAGATAAGCTTGTTTGTATTGATGTCAATAACCTTGCAACTTCTGGAGTCGAAGATGACTCTCCATCCCTTGTCACAAAGTTGACTGATATTCAGCAAATTATATTTGAGACCTTTCACAAAAAGTACATTTTTAATTGTTGTTGTGCTGGCTTCAATATTACCAACTCCTTGCACTTTTCCTTTAGAGTTATCTCCAAAGGTGACATCTTTTCCTTCCTTCTTAGTGAGACTAATGAATTGTTCCTTATCACCGGTCATATGTTTGCAGCAGCAGCAGCTATCAAGGTACCACGGCTTCCGCTTTCAAACATTCCTCGTTCTGCTCCTGCTCAACCTGCAAGCACAGTTCTTTAGTTTGTAGATTTAGGTACCCATATTGCTATAGGTCCTTGATGGTTAGTAACAACATAAGTTCCCTTAGGCACCCAGATCTTTTTGATCTTAGGTACATTATAGTCCTTCTTATAACAGTCAGGGGATTGATGTCCTCTTCTTCCACAGATATAGCATTCCATGGCTTTTGGCCTATAGTTTCTTTGATTCCTGTTACCAACGGAGTGATTGCTTCCAGAGGATTTAGTGACTTTAATGTCAACTTTCTTGAGCTCACTCAACTCGTGCTCAAGTTTCTCTTTTTCCTCTGTTGCATGCTTTAGTGCTTCCTTAACAGTGTTCCTTGATTCCTGCATGCTCGTTAGTTCCTTCTTTAAACAAACTAAATCATTCATCAATCCAGAATTCATTTTCTTAAGAGCTTTATATCTTGCAGCAAGTTTCTCAAAATCATAATATAAGCTATCAAATTCAAACTCCAGTTCTTCAAATGAAACAACAGAATCAGTAACTACGTCATTTTCATTTTCTTTGGCCATGAGGCAAAGGTTGACTTTGATGTCCTCTTCAGCATCACTGGTTTCTGATGAAGAAGTGTCACTGTCAGACCAGGTTCCAGCCATCATTGCCTTCTTCTTTTTCTTCTTATCCTTCTTCTGATTCTCATAGTTGTTCAATGGACATTCTGGCTTTATGTGTCCTGGCTTTCTACATCCATAACAGATTACTAGGGTCTATTTGCTGACTTCACCCTTGAGTTTTTGTTTCTTGAAGTTTTTCTTGTAGAGTCGATTCCTTCTTCCAATGAGTTTTTTGTATCTCCTTATGAAGAGAGCAGTCTCTTCATCAGATTCTTCATCAGAGTCATCAATGGACAAGCTGTCGAAACGTCCGGGTCCGGGGAACCCTACCGAAACGACTTGGAAAAGAGGAGTCGCCACTAATCTTTTTTCTAAGGTGTGATTAGCCACCTAATGACCTCCTAAGCCTAGTTAAATCCAAAGCTCGGCATTGGACCCACTAAACTTAAATTCCGGTCTTCCAACCTAAATCTAGGTTCAGGAATCTGTTACATTTGGGGAAGGATCAGCACCCCCAAATGCCCGTCAAATGACGGTACCTCTAATCTAAACTAATATCTAGTGGGTCTAAATAAAAACAGTTGCTTTTATCTTATTTTTGGATGAATGAATACGAATGATGCATGAATTGGAGAATTTTAGTTTAATCAGTAAACATCAGTGTACTTAAAATTAACCCGAGACCCTTCCCACGCATTATGGGGGTATCTCTAGAATAATTCAATCTCAGAGCGAGGACCAAAAATTCGTACCCGAGTACAGTTATTTGGGGCCCACCCGTTATTGCAAAACAACTATTGTTTACTGATTCTTACTTAGCTAACTCTCATGACTGACAATTAAAGTGCATGAAAGATTGATTTTATTTACATGCATCAACACAAGTCTACCCAAAGTCAACTCCACAAACCCTTCCCACGCATTATGGGGGTCTTTATAGAATAGACTGGTCTAGAAGGATTTCCCAGAAATTCGTACCCGAGTACATTTATCCGAAAGGTCCTTCATCTCGGCAAAAGACGAATGTTAATGCACTTTGAATGTAGCAAGGTGACATATAACATGTACGACATGAATGCATATGATTGAGCTCTACTTTACTAATTATTAACTTATTACAAATTCCAAGGGGCTTAATTAGGTCGACAACTTAAATATTGAATAACTTAAAACAAAGGGAAACAAAAGCTTAAGGGCCAAAACAAACGCATTGGGTACCTTTCTGCACACTAAAGAAAACAATCAGTAAAGTTCAGGAATCATTAAACATGAATAAAGCAAATTAGGGACTCAATTGCATGACCGTATTATGAACCTAAAAACAAGTTATTAAAACTAGAACTATTTCCTTGATTTAACTCAACCTAAAAGAATTAAGCCTTTAAATTTAAGTTTTGATTCTTAAACTAAGATCAATTCAAATGGATTCACCAATCCCTCCTTGAGTTAATTCTTAATCAAAATAATTTAACCTTTTAATTCAAAGCTTAGGTTTTCCAAATTAAAATTAGCCCATAATGTTATAAAACTCAATTATCGAGCTAATTTAAATTTAAAAATTCAAGTTTTAAATCCAAGATCTCATTTTTTATAATTAAAGTCAACTCAAGAAGTAATCAGGAATCCATTATTGAATCAACAATAGTTTAAAAATTAAAACTTAATACTAAAGACTTGATTTTTTTTAGTTTAAATTAAATTCCAAGAAAATACATAATCATATTCCAATTAATCATGCTATAACAAATAAAAATCGTACCTTTAACAAGGAAAACTAGCAACCTAAACCTTTTGACATAAATCTTCACAAAATAAACCTTTAAAGCATAAATGATAAACATTAACCTGATCCATTATCTTTTACTAACCAAAGACAACACCTTTTTTACTAAAAAAATCTAAGCTTTTAGCAAAACCATCATTTTAATCATCAAGCTACCATCATAACAACATAAACATGTATGAATTAAGTAAAATAAATTTCATCAATTATAAAATTAGAAGCAAAATTGAATAGACAAAACAAACAAGCCCTAAATTGCATGATAACATAGGAGAGAGGACTGAATCGCATGAAAGAGAGGACTTACCAGTCAAAATGACGCCGTTTTTCTCAAAGTCCCCCCCTTTTAATTCGATTTCCGCTTCTTCTTCTTCGTTTCGGCTTTCCCCTTCACCGTCTTCTTCTCGACAGACCAAAGACAAAACCCTAAGCTTCTCCCTTCTGCAAATCACGTAGCCTGACCTTCAAAACCACCGGCTCCAACCCGATTGACACCCAAATTACAAACCCAAGAACTCGAACTATAAAACCCCTCCAACCGAGCTTGAGTCGGAAACTTCAATCATCAAAGCCCCAGATTTGACTAACTATCCCTAAATCGAACCAGAGCTTATGAATTCCGGCGGCTCCGCCGCCGGGAAGACCCTTATTCCGACCTAAATGAAAACCCCAACCTCTAAGAACCCATAATTCTTAGTAAGATAGAGACCATTTGTTTGAGAGAGACTGAGTTTTTTTTTTTTGATTAATTGAAATGAGAGAGTGAAGAGGAATTCAATTTCAGAGTGTTCGTTTTCTTTTCAGAGAGAGAGTGTGCTTCAGAGATTTAAGAGAGGGAGAGACCGATTGAAGAGTGAGAGAGCGATTCAGTGGGTATTCCAGAAAGAGAGTGGTGAGAGAAAAGTTGAGTTTTCGTGTGGAGTGTGTACCGAGAGTCCGTGAGAAGAGAGAGGATCCATCCTCGATATTAAGTGTGCCCAGTCGATTCCATCCTCCTCTCTCTCGTTATTTTCCGCTCATTTTTCTCTCCTTCTATTGGGAGTAGGTATTGAAGATAAGCATTCCTGAGCTGTCTCCGTGAGTCCCCTGCCAGCTGCGTTTGATTCCCTCTTATCTCTTCTCTATTTCTGTTTTTTTTCTTCCCTTCTTTTATCTAACTGATTCTTTTGTCTCTTGTGTTGCCAACTTTTAATGAATCCGAGGAAGTCTTCGTGAGGAATAACTTGAGGAAAAAATCTGGGTTAACCACCATGGGTAATTCCCTTTTAACTTGTGATAATTTGTCTCTGAAATTTGGTTCATTTCTATTGAAATTCTGATATGCTTATCTCTATGTTCACAGGTAGTAATTAAGGGATAAGGAAGAAGGTGCTGATATGTCAAGTTTGAGCTGGTGAAGGAAGGTGACCTCTCTCTTGGTAAATTTTCTTTTCCCCTTTGTAACTCTTTGAAATTTAAGATTTCACTGCTTGGGATGATTAAATGCCGACTCTTGAGATGAAATGTTTGTCTACTGCTTTGAGTTTGCCATTGCACTTGTTTGCTTATGAACATTTGCTTGATCACGGATTTAATGATCATAATATGCATGAGGAAAAAGCTTACACTGCTTATGTATGCTGTTTTGATTATGACAATGTGTAATGTATTGCTGATTTCATTTGTATTGCTGCCATTCTCTGCACTACATCCATCCAGTTCAAAACCTTGCCATGCTTGATTAGATGCACTAGTGGACTCTGCTGTTATTCTTTTCTTGCACCATTTCCCTTTTGCAAATGGCCTTCTTTGCTGCCTTCTTCGAATTGCTTTCCGTAGAATTTGCAGAGGAATTTAAAACATCATGATTATGCTTAAAAATGCATGTGATTTGATTCTATTTCATGATCTGCTTAAATTCAAAACTGCTAATTTCTTGCTGAATTACTTAAGCTGAATCTTCGAATGCCCCAACTGAATTCAAGCTACTCGAAAAGAAATTGTTCCATCATTGTCTCAATGCCTTGATGATTTGTTTGTTGCCCTGTTTGTGCTGAACTGCTTGGACTTATCATTAACGGCAATTGAAGGCAATGTGCAGCGTGATGGCTTTAATTTATGCAACACATAGCCACTAGCTTTTCAACCCATAAACTGACCTCTTCTTTCCTTATTTGCAGGCCTGGGTCAAAAGGGAAAAGCAAACTAAAAACGAGAATTAAATTTTAAGGAAAAGCCAAGGAATGGGAACATGTGACCTCTACCCGTTGGGATTATTCCATTTTTTTTATATTTTCCAATTTCTAATTTTTTTTTTGTATTTTCTTTTGTATCAATGTAAAGGAACCATGGCATATGTTCTATATTTATTACCAAATGAAAATGCAATGCAACTCTTTTTATGATTTTCCAATTTATATATATATTTTTTGCATTTTAGAATTATGAACCTAATGTCATGTGAACAAAATTTCCTAATCATTCTAAAACTTAAGAGTTACTCAAATGCCCCTGTTTGCAAATTAAGAAACAATTTCAATTTTAAATAAATGATTAAAATGCAACAATACTAAATTACTAAATGAAACTGAGCCATAAAATATGTAAAAATGTCAAAAGTGCATATTAAGATTTTTCAAATGCAATTTAGATGACTAAAATGAATTAGCTAATCTAAATTTTAAAGTGGACTCAAAATGACCAAAATGTCCCTGAATGCAAAAATGACATAAATGCCCCTAAATGACCCTAATGCCAAATAAGAAATAAATTGACTTAAATTGAAGGATACAGGACAAAAATGGGTGTCTACAAGAGTCATCAATGGACAAACTTTCGATTTCTTCTTCAAGAGCAGAGACCTTCAGGGCTAGACCTATTTTCTTTTCAGTAGCCTTTCTTTTCTCATCATCATCACAGCTTTTCAGTTCTACCTCATGAGTGAGTAGAGATCCACAAATCTCATCAAAGGTGGTTTCATTGAGATTCCTCGACTCACATATGGTTGTAGTCAGAGGATTCCATGACTTTGGTAGTGCTCTTAGCAGCTTCTTGACTCGTTCACTTTCTGGTATAGCTTTTCCCAAGTGACACAATCTGTTGGTTATACTGTTGAATCTGTCGATCAGTGAAGCCACTATCTCATCTGGAATCATCTTGAAGGTTTCATATTCATATTGAAGCAGACTGGTCTTTGATTCCTTGACTTAAGAAGTACCTTCATGAGTAACTCTGAGTTTCTCCCATACTTCCCTAACATTAGCACAGGTAGAGACTCTGTTGAACTCAATGACATTTAGAGCACAATGGAGTGTATTAATAGCTTTGTAGTTCAGCTGAAATTTCTTAATATCATCGTGTGTCCATTCGGCTCTAAGCTTGTCAACAGTTTCTTCTCTAGCCTTCTTTGATGGTTTCCATGGTCCATCTTGTATGATTTCCCACATTTCATAGTCAGTAGCACAAATGAATTTCATCATACGAGACTTCCAGAATTGATAGTTGGTGCCATCAAAGAGAGGAGGACGGTTGATTGAATGTCCTTCAGCAGCTATGTTGAGGCTTGATGAAGTTGCTATCTTTGGATCACTCTTGCGGCTGTCAGTCCAATCTACTAAAGAGGCAAGCTCTGATACCAATTGTTGGTCCACTTAGATGTGCTAGAGGGGGGTGAATAGCACTTTATCGAAATTTGAAGTTCACTAAAAGGTGTTAAAGACACTACTTCAAAGTATATTGAAGTCACTAGTGCAAAGCAGATAAATAAGCAATAACTTAAAGCATGGAAAAATAAAAGGCAAATAATAAAGATGTTAACAACTGAATAGTGGAAAAGTAAAAAGATTGAGAGAAGATAAAACTGGAACGATGAAGGGGATGATGAGAGATTTGAGACACGTCGATTTATAGAGGTTCGGCCATTCACACCTACGTCCTCTACCTTGGATACCCCACCAAGGATTTTAAAATCCACTAAACAGTGAAGTTAACCAGGTCTTCACAAAACCTATTACAATCCCAAAGCTTCAAACCCAAAGCTTTGACACCGAGTGCAAACCCACACTCAAATACAATTCCAAGTGCAAACCCACACTTGAATCAACCCGAAGTGCACAACCCGCACTTGTAGAAACACAAATAAACAAGTATCAAAGTGTAAAAGTGATCTCAACAGATCTAAATACACACAATTAGGCCTAAAACAATTCTAAAGATGTAAACTTTAAGCGCTAAAACAGTTAACCAAGCTAACAAAGATGAACGAAAATAAGAACTAGGCTTGGATGTTAGGGATTTTAAATTCTGAAGAGAGAAAACAATTTGATCTTCAATTTTGCTCCAAAACTCTTATCCTCAAACGGTTAGTGATCGTGTCGTCTATGACCATAAAAATAATCCCCACAAATAACTAACTAGAATAGCTAGGGCAAGTAGGGGTCGAATCCCACAGAGAAGGTTTATGTGATGAACAATTAAAAGATAGAAAGATCTTTTCCAAAAATCGATTAGAAAACAGGGATTATGAAATAACAATTATGAAGAAAATAATTAAACTAAAAATAAAGCAAAGCAAATCTAAATCTAAATCTTAAATCTAAATCTAAAGTAGATTATAAAGCAAATTATAATTAAAAAGCATACTTCTTCACCAGTGGTATCCTTCAATCAAATTAACTATGGATCCTAGATTTAAAAGGTGAATTTCGCATCTTATTCTTGACTGACAACTGATATAGGTTTCCCAACATGTATTTTAGATAAGAGGCCGATTAGAGCTGCAGTTATCCCTATTATTCCTTCAGCGATCGATTACTTTCTTAGGGCTTAAAGATCACTTGAGAACAAAGCATTAAGAACAGTTAATTTTACACACATGCCTACGAATAGAACCATACGAAGAGAAATTTCTCGCCCTCCGGTAGACAAATACCCATTAAGCAGCGATTAAACAAACCTAATTTGCTACATACAATCAAACTTGAGTGATTAATTCCAAGTATGATCTAGCCATAGATCTTCCTCTTACATCCTTAGTGGCCACATAATTCAGATAAGATTCAGAATCATAAAATTATTCTAGGGTTTTGACTACTATCATCAAGAACTTAACACAAAATTATAAGTATAGAAATCTCACCATAATTAATTGATTGAATTCACCAAAGGATCAGAAGTATTAAGGATTTAGCTACTCATGGATTTAGGAAAATCCATGAGAGGCATAAGAATACTTACAGGACTGGGAGAGGCGGAATCTCCCCTTTGAAAACCCTAGGGACGTCGACTCCCTCTATTGCTAGAGAGGGTGTCGACTTCTCCCCTTCTAAAACTAGAGAAAAAAACTAAAAACTAAAGAAAGGTAGAAAAAGAGAATAAACTAAATCTTTGATGTGTAAAAGTATGTGATTTTTTATACAGGAGGTGGCTATTTATAGTGGAGGAATATGGTAGGACGGTTTAGGCTCTTCTTGGTCTCCAAGTAGGATTAGGTGTCATCCTAGAGTAGTCTCCAAGTCAAAAGAGGACTTCTAGAATTTCCTGGAAATTTCCTGGAATTGGGCAGGAACTTCGACTTCAGTTTCGGGCTTGAAAATGGCAGATCTGGGCTTTGCACTTCAAAATAAAGTTGTAGAGCTCGGAATTAGCTTTCCAACGGCTACTCATGGGCTTAAAACGGACATCTGAGCAGAAAGTTATGGCCTTTCTACGAAGACTGCGCTGAAACCGGGCTAATATCGCAAATCTACGGGATTAATTGGGGATTTGGATATTCTTTTGGATATGGGGCCTACAAATTGGGATTTTAACTCCAATTATAGGTTTATATGGGCTGAGTATATTCCCATATAAATAATCCAAAAATCCTCAACTTCAGGGCTTCATCTGGGCTTGTCTTCAATCCTTAATAAATTAAGCTCCAAATCTTCAATTTTGCTTCTTGAATTAATTCTTCAATTCTTCAAAATATCTTCAATCACGAACTTCGAATCTTCAAATCTTCATTCCAAATGGCTAAATCCATAGTTGAGTAAAAAGTCTCCAAAATAGCTCCAAAAAGAGTGAAAAACAATAAGTTTTCACTTTTCTTGTCTTCAGGACCTAAAAACACAAATACTAACAAAACAGGGTAAAAACACTTATAAAAATAGCAAAAAGTATATAAAAATAGCTATAAAAACATGCATAATTTGAGCTCGATCACTAATCGATTTGGTTGATTTGTGTTGTTTGATTGAGTTTTTGTGCAGCAAGTTTGGAGAAGGAAATCGACATAAGAAACCTACATAAGTGGTTTGGTTTGGATTGAGATCACTTTCCTTTGATTCACAAAAAATTTTTGCTACTAATTGTTTGTTCCTCAAGTAGGTCACGAGAAGAAAGGAGTTCTCTAACAAGTTGCTCTTATTAGACCTATTGAAGCTAGTAAAAGGCATAATCTTGTGAGATCATTAAGAGAGTAGTGGACCGCCAATCCGTAGGTTGAGTGCAAACACGAGGGCACAAAGGTATACACATACACACTTGTGAGGAGTTTTTGCTACTAATCTTTGTTCTTGTGTAGGTACCATTGGAGATAGACAAGAAGAGCAAAATCCAGAAGTAAACACGGCTGTCATGTTACAACAAATACTTCAACAACTTGGCACCTTGTCCACTGGATTGGATGCTATAGAAACTCGAAATCAACCTCCTCAATAAGGAGCCAATGCCTCAAACAACAATGAAAGAGCTCAACCTCCACCACCAAGACAAGTTGTTCATAGATTGGATCCTATGGATAGATTGAGGCAACAAAAGCTTGGAAGTCAAGCTTACAATGAAAACTTGCGGCCTAGGAGGGGGATTGAAAGAGATGAGCCTAAGGACAACATCAAGTATAAGATCCCTAAATTCAATGGGAGAGGGTCACCTTCGGATTACTTGGAGTGGGAGTCAAAATTGGACATGTACTTTGACTATCATCCTTTTGACGAACCTAAGAAGTACAAATTGCCATCCTTGAGTTTATGGAGAATGCTTTAAATTGGTGGAATCAATTGGTGCAAACAAGGAGGAGGAATTTGGAGCGGCCTATTGATACTTGGTTGGATTTGAAAAGTGTCATGCGAAAGAGATTTGTGCCAAGCTTTTATATCAATTCTCTTTACCAAAGCTTGCAATCTTTGAGGCAAGGATCAAAGAGTGTTGATGAGTACTATTCGGAGATGATGTTGATGATGTCAAGGGCCGAGGTTGATGAAGCTCCACAAGCCACCATGGCTAGGTTTTTGGCGGGTTTAAATAGGGAAATTCATGACATTGTGAAGATGCAACAACAGCATGATGTAGAGGAGATGTTGCAACATGCTTTGAAAGCCGAAAGTCAAGTCAAAAGGAATGGTGCTAAGAAAAATTTTGCATCATCATCAAGCTCATGGAAAACTCCAATTAAGAAAGATGAGAAAACTTTCAACAAGGAGAAGGAGGTGGCGCAAAAGGGGGTAAGCCCTAAAACTGATTCTAAGTCTTCATCAAGTTCTTCTTCTAAGTCTCATGTTAAGTGTTTTAAGTGTCAAGGATATGGTCAATATGCTAAGGATTGCGTTAACAAGAAGGTTATGTATCTTAATGAGCATGATAGTGAAGATGAAGAATTTAACTTGGGATCAAGTGGTGATGGAGATGATGAAGGGGAAGAGTATGCGCATAATGAGAGTGATGATGAAGATGAGACTCCTGCACTTAAGAGTTTGGTTGCTAGGAGAGTTTTAAGTGCTTATGTTAAGGAATATGTGCAAAGCCAAAGAGAAAATTTGTTCCATACTAGGATTCATGCGTGTGAGAAGCCTAGTAGTGTGATAATTGATGGAGGGAGTTGCACAAACATAGCTAGTGTGTACCTAGTAAAGGAGTTGTTTTTGTCCACTATTAAACACCCTAAACCCTATAGTTTAGGTTGGTTCAACGATAGGGAGGAGATTAAGGTTAACAAACAAGTTTTAGTTTCTCTTTGTTTGGGCAGGTACAAAAGAGATGTGCTTTGTGATATCTTGCCAATGCAAGCATGTCATGTTCTACTTGGTCGGCCATGGCAATTTGATAATAAGGTGCATCATGATGGTGAGACAAATAAGTACTCCTTTATGTGTGGTAAGTATTCTATCACTTTAATTCCTTTATCACCTCAAGAAGCTTTAAAGGATCAATTGAAATTGAAAGAGGAATTTGCTAGAATGGAATCTAAATATAGGGCTAAAGAAAAAGCAAAACATGTTAATTCTAATGTCAATTGCGATGAGAATAGGGCTGTTTTGATTGATAAGAAAGCTAGCTCTAAGAAAGTTGTTAAAGAGTGTATGTTAGCTACAAAGTGTGAGATTAAGAGTGCTTTGAATTATAATTCTGTTTTGATCTTACTTTTGCTTAAAAATACACTTGTTGCTTCTAACAACTTGGAAAGATAACTTCCAAGCAAGATTGTTTCTCTTTTGAGTGAATATGCAGATTTGTTTCCTGAGGAAATTCCTAGTGGATTACCACCAATTAGAGGGATTGAACATCAAATTGACTTCATCCCTGGGGCGTAAATTCCAAATAAGCCAGCTTATTGGAGAAACAAGTTGGAGAGCTACTTCAAAAGGGGTATGTGCGAGAGAGTCTTTCTCCATGGGCAGTTCTTGTTTTGCTTGTTCCTAAGAAGGATGGAAGTTGGAGAATGTGTGTTGATTGTAGGGCAATAAAAAACATAACGGTAAAGTATCGTCACCCTATTCCTAGATTAGATGATATGCTTGATGAAATTCATGGTGCTTGCTTATTTTCAAAGATTGATCTTAAGAGTGGATATCATCAAATTCGCATGAAAGAGGGTGATGAATGGAAAAATACCTTTAAAACTAAGCTAGGGTTGTATGATTGGTTAGTTATGCCTTTTGGATTGACTAATGCACCTAGTACTTTCATGAGGCTAATGAATCTTGTTTTGAGAGCTTATATTGGAAAGTTTGTTGTTGTTTATTTTGATGATATACTTGTGTATAGCCGAAACCTATAGGATCATCTTGAGGACTTGCGTTGTGTGTTAGATGTACTTAAGGTTGAGAAGTTGTATGCTAACATTAAGAAGTGCACCTTTTGCACAAACAAGCTTGTTTTTCTTGGTTTTGTTGTCTCTGCGCAAGGTATAGAAGTTGATGAGGAGAAGATCAAAGCCATCAAAGATTGGCCAATTCCCACCAACGTTGGTCAAGTGACATCTTTTCATGGCTTAGCCGGATTCTGTAGGAGGTTTGTTAAGGACTTTAGCACCTTAGTCGCACCTATTACTAGTGTGATGAAGAAGAATGTACCATTCAAGTGGGGAAAAGAACAACAAGAAGCATTTGAGACCTTGAAGGAAAAACTAACTAATGCTCATTTGCTTGTTTTGCCTAACTTTAACAATACTTTAGAGATTGAATGTGATGCTTCAGGGGTTGGAATTGGAGCTGTTTTGATGCAAGGTGGGAAGCCCGTAGCCTATTTTAGTGAGATGTTGAATGGGGCTGCATTGAATTATCCAACCTATGACAAAGAGTTGTATGCTTTTGTGAGAGCATTACAAACATGGCAACGCTATCTTTGGCCTAAAGAGTTTGTGATTCACACTGATCATGAAAGCTTGAAGTGATTGAGAGGTCAACAAAAGTTGAACAAACGACATGCTAAGTGGAGTGAGTTCATTGAGAGTTTTCCTTATGTGGTGCGATACAAACAAGGTAAGGAGAATGTGGTAGCCGATGCTTTATCAATGAGGTATCTCTTACTTTCCATGCTTGATTCTAAGTTTCTTGGATTTGAGTTTATTAAGGAATTGTGTGCTAGTGATGCTTACTTTGGTAATATCTTTGAAGCATGTGAGAATTCTGGATTTGGAAAGTATTATTTATAAGCATGATGGATTTTTGTTTAAAGAATCTAGATTTTGTGTGCCTTCTTGTTCATTGCGTTATGTTCTTGTGAGGGAATCGCATGAAGGGGGTTTAATGGGTCACTTTGGAGTTGATAGAACTTATAAGATATTGCATGAACACTTCTTTTGGCCTAAGATGTGATATGATGTAGGAAAGCATGTTGCTAGTTGCATTGTTTGTTTGCAAGCTAAATCTACATTTAAGCCTCATGGATTGTATACTCCTTTGCCTATTCCTTATGCACCATGGACACACATTAGCATGGATTTTGTGTTAGGATTACCTCGTCCTAAGAGAGGTAAAGATTCTATCTTTGTGGTTGTTGATAGGTTTTCTAAGATGGCATACTTCATTGCATGCACTAAAACGGATGATGCCATTAATGTAGCTAATTTGTTCTTTAAAGAGATTGTTAGACTACATGGAATGCCTAGGACGATTGTAAGTGATACAGATGCTAAGTTCTTAAGTCACTTTTGGAGAACATTATGGGCTAAGTTAGGAACTAAGTTGTTATTTTCAACTACTTGTCATCCTCAAACCGATGGCCAAACTGAAGTAGTTAATAGGACTTTGTCAACTTAGCTTAGGGCATTAATTAAGAAGAACTTAAGAACTTAGGAGGATTGTCTACCTCATGTTGAGTTTGCATACAATAGAAGCATACATAGCACTACTAGATATTCACATTTTGAAACTGTGTATGGCTTTAATCCTTTAACCCCATTAGATTTGTTGAGTTTACCTTTGAGTGTGCAAGTCGACATGGATGGTGAAAGAAAGGCCGATTTTGTTAAGGATCTTCATGCTAAGGTTAGAGCTGAAATTGAGAAGAAAACACAACACTACATGAAGGTTGCTAACAAGGGGCGCAAATTTGATCATCTTTGAACCTGGTGATTAGGTTTGGTTGCATCTAAGGAAGGAGAGGTTCCCTGAAAAGAGAAAGTCTAAGCTCTTACCTCGTGGAGATGGTCCATTCCAAGTCTTGGAGAGGATCAACAACAATGCCTACAAGCTAGATCTTCCTAGTGAATATGGCAATGTAAGTGCTACTTTTAATGTTTCAGACTTATCCTTGTTTGATAGTGATGTAGATTTGAAGACAAATCCTTTTCAAGGGAGAAGGGATGATGCGCCAAGGGCTTATCATGGACATGAAGAACACAATGGAGATCATGGAGGGGATGATTAAGGATTGCAAGGAAGCATGGACAAGCTTAAAGGAGAAGATGGAATCACAAAGTATCATGAAGATGCCAATGGAATCGCAAAGCCTTGTGGAGATGCCATTAAGATGCCATTTGATCCTTTGAAGATGCCTTTAGGTCCGATGACAAGAGCAAGAGCTAAGAAGTTCAAAGATGCATTAACAAGCTTTGTTCGATCTCATCTTGAAGGCTTGAAGTCTATTGAAGATCAATTGGGAAGCATTGAAGTCGACATGATCAAGAATATTCCCAACGATTCCAAGCTTTGCACTTTACTTGAAATCGATGAACCCTAGAGCTTACATTGTGTAATTCGGCCATATGAGCCTTAATTCTATCTTAGTTTAGTTAATTAAAGTGATAGATTGTTCAATTAAGTCCAATCCTTATCTATTTTTCCTATTGGTTGTATTTTAGGATAGTTTCTAGAAGTATCTATAATATAACCTCATATACCCTTATGTGAGGGCGGTTTAGGAGGTTTGGAGTAGGGGATGCGTCGACCCTATCACTATATAAAGGGTCTATACCCCCTCTTGTAAAAGTGAAGTTGAGTTGATTAATAAAGTTGAGGTTTATACACCCAAATTGATTATCTTAGCTTCATTGTTCTAGTTTGAGTAAACTTAGGGTTCTTCAATCTTATAGAGTCCTAGCAAACAATTAGGTTGTGATTGCTTAATTGTTTGTGAATCTTGTGATCTTAGGAGTTCAATTGCAGGTCTAATTGGGAGCTTAAGTCCGACGAGAGAAGAGGAAAAGCTTTGTGAAGGTTGTCGACATACACATCTTGGAGTTGAAGAAGATCAAGTTGATTCTTGGCGGGTCTCAAGGATAGATTTGAATCTAAAACCCCTAGATTTGTATCAGTAAGTACCTTATGGAACAACTAAGCCATTTCTCCGATAAATGGCATCTCTCAAAACCCTAGAGTCAGCTGCAGACCCCTCCCACCCTGGCAGTATGTAAATGAATTGGCAATCCATTGAACATAATGATGCGCCAAAGGCTTATCATGGTCTTGAAGAACACAATGGAGATCATAGAGAGGATGAGCATGGGCTGCAAGGAAGCATGGACAAGCATGAAGTTGATGGTGATATCGCACAACATGTTCCAAGCACCAAGAAGATGCCTTTTGATCCATTGAAGATACCTATTGGTCCAATGACAAGAGCAAGAGCTAAGAGATTCAAGGATGCATTAATGGGTCTTGTTCGAACTCATCTTGAAGATATGAAGTCCATTGAAGTTCAATTGAAGACCTTTGAAGATGATTTGAGCAAAGAAAAACTCTTTAATTTGCTTGTTATTGAAACCTAAAAAAATAGGACAAGTCCTGCCCAGGACTTGACAATTCCTGCCTAGGACTTGGTCTGTTGAAGAGAAGTAAGAGTTGCAGGACAAGTCCGGCCCAGGACTTGACAACTCCTGCCCAGAACTTGTTCCGGGAAAAATCTTATTTTTAAGTTTGTTTTCTTTTCCTAGTTGGACTTGGATTAGGCTCTTTCCTTGTCCTTTCTTTATGTAAACCGCCCTTATGGCTTTAGGATTAGGATGAGGGGCGTCCCCTATGCCTATATAAAGGGACCAACCCCATCTTGTAAACACAAGTTAAGTTGATCAATAAAATTGAGGATTATTCACTCTTTGATAAATTTAGCTTCATTGTTCTAGTTTGAGCATACTTTAGGGTTCTTCAATCTTGTAGAGTCCTAGCAAGCAATTAGGTTTTGTGAGCTTAATTGTTTGTGAATCTTGTGATCTTAGGTTGATAATTGCAGGTCTAAGGCGACGAACGAAGAAGAAGAGTTAGGCTAGGTCTATCGATCTACAAATCTAGGAGTTGAAGCTGTCAAGTTTATCTTTGAAGGCTTATCAAGGATAGATTTGAATCTAACACAACTAGATTCATATCAATTGGTATTCAGAGCAAGGTTGTTCCTCTTCAATCGGTAAATCTATCATTCTATTCATCATTCATCAAGTTTTTCATCCATCAACATCTATAGTGTTCATACCGCAAGTTTTCTCTCAAATTTGCAGAAACTTGTGAATTTTATTACGGATTCATTATAACTCCAATTGCTTTGAAATTTCAGATTTAAATCCCTCATACCTTGTAGTTGTATCAAAAAATATCAAAAAAATAAAAAAAATAAAAGAAAATTTCGACTAGAAACTTGTGATTTTTGTTCTGAGTTCATTAGTGGTCAGAAAGCTTTGAAATTTAATATTTAGAGCTTTTAAGTTGTGATCTTTCTACGAAAATTATTGAAAAATTTAAAAAAAATCTGTAGTGATATCGCAATTTTTCAGATTTAGGGTTCTTATCCAGGGTTTTTGGGGATTAGGGTTTTATTTTGTGTAATTGATTCAATTGGTTGCAATTAACTCTAATTGATTGTTTGTTTGAGGTCCTTGGGTTGCTTTTGCTGTAATTGAAGGTTTAATTTGAAGAAATTCAGGCCCTATTGGATTCAAGTGGTACAAAACTGGAGAAAAGTGGTACTAGGGTTCTCGAATTGTTGAATTGCGATATGGTATTTTTGATTGTGTTTTTGCAGCTTCCTTGGAGTAAGATTGAATTGAGTTCGAAAGTTGCAAGATTGGCTTGGTTTGGTTTGAGATCACTTTCCTTTGATTCACAAAAGTTTTGCTACTAATTGTTTGTTCCTCAAGTAGGTCACGAGAAGAAAGAAGTTACTCTAACAAGTTGCTCTTGTTAGGCCTATTGAAGCTAAAGAGGGAAAAGGCAAATTGTGTGAGATCATCAAGAGAGCTTAGTGGACCGCCAATCTATCTAGGATTTGTGTGCAAACACGAGAGCACAACAAGGTATACACCCACACACTAGTGAGGAATTTCGCTACTAACTTTTCTTTTTGTTGTAGGTACAATGGAAGAAGATCAAAATCAGGCCAATATGACTACCATGTTGCAAGCTATAATGTAATAATTAGGCACCATGTCTACAAGAATGGATACCATGTCCACGCAAGTTAATCAAAGATTGGACATCCTAGAGGCCCGAAATCAACAAGCTCAACCTCCCCAACCAAGGGTCAATATCGCACAAGGTGTACCACAACAAGCTCAAAGGCAAGTTGTTAGGAGAGGTGATCCAATGGAGAGATTGAGAGAACAAGAAGCTGGAGGTCAAGCTTACTTGGATAATTTGCGGCCTAGAAGAGGTGGTGATAAAGAAGAGCCTAAAGACAACATTAAGTACAAGATTCCTAAGTTCAATGGGAGAGGGACTCCTGCGGATTACTTGGAGTGGGAATCGAAATTGGACATGTACTTTGATTATCATCCCTTCGGTGAATCTAAGAAGGTACAAATTGCTATCCTTGAGTTTGTTGAGAATGCTTTAAATTGGTGGAATCAATTGGTGCAATCTAGGAGAAGAAATTTGGAGAGGCCAATTGAAACATGGGCTGAATTGAAGAGTGTCATGAGGAAGAGATTTGTGCCAAGTTTCTACATCATTTCTCTTTATCAAAGTTTGCAAACATTGAGGCAAGGATCTAAGAGTGTTCATGAGTACTATTCGGAGATGATGTTGTTGATGTCTAGGGCTGAAATTAAGGAAGCTCCACAAGCTACAATGGCTAGGTTTCTTGCGGGCTTGAATAGAGAGATTCATGACATAGTGGAGATGCAACAACACTATGATGTGGAGGAGATGTTGCAACATGCTTTGAAGGCCGAGGGACAAGTGAAAAGAGGAGTTTCGGCCAAGAAGGGTTTTTCATCATCATCAAGCTCATGGAAATCTTCTTTGAAGAAAGATGAGAAAACACCCATCAAGGAGAAGGAGGTAGCGCAAAAAGGGATAGTAACTCCTAAATTAGATTCTAAATCTTCATCTAGTTCTTCTTCTAAATCTCATATTAAGTGTTTTAAATGTCAAGGATATGGTCATTATGCTAAGGATTGTGTTAACAAGAAGGTGATGTATTTTAATGATCATGGTGAACTTATGAATGAAGATGAGGAATTCAACTTAGGTTCTAGTGGAGATGGAGATGATGAAAGAGATGAAGAGGGGGCTGTGAATGATGATGATGATGAGTTTGTTCCACTTAAAAGTTTGGTTGCTAGGAGAACTTTAAGTGCTTATGTGAAGGGCGATGTGCACAACCAAAGGGAGAACTTGTTTCACACTAGGATGTATGCGAATGGGAAGCCTAGTAGTGTGATCATTGATGGTGGGAGTTGTACAAACATAGCTAGTGTTTATTTGGTGAAGGAGTTACAATTACCCACTACCAAACATCCAAAACCCTATAGCTTAGGTTGGTTCAATGATAGAGAGGAGATTAGGGTTAACAAACAAGTTTTAGTTTCTCTTTCTTTAGGCAAGTACAAAGAGGATGTTCTATCCGATGTTTTGCCAATGCAAGCTTGTCATGCACTACTTGGTCGAGCTTGGCAATATGACAACAAGGTACAACATGATGGTGAGACCAATAAGTATTCTTTTATGTGTGGTAAGATTCCTATTACTTTAGTTCCTTTATCACCTCAAGAAGCTTTAAAAGATCAATTGATATTGAGGGATGATTTTGCTAAGATGGAATTGGAATTTAGGGCTAAAGAAAAGGAGAAACATGCTAGTTTGAGTGCTATTTGCGTTGAGAACAAATCTAATTTGGTTGATCATAAAGCTAGTTCTAAGAAAGTTGTTAAGGAGTGTATGTTAGCTACTAAGAGTGAGATTAAGAGTGCTTTACATGATAATTCTGTTTTGATCTTGCTTTTGCTTAAAAATACATTTTTGAGTACTAACAACTTGGGTGGAGAACTTCCAAGCAATATTGTGCCTCTTTTGAGTGATTTTGAAGGAATTGGAGTTGTTTTGATGCAAGGAGAGAAGCCCGTAGCTTACTATTGTGAGACGTTAAATGGGGTTGCATTAAACTATCGAATTTATGCCAAGATAGTAATGAGATGGCAACACTACTTGTGGCCTAAAGTGTGCTACAAGAAAGTTGACATGAATGGTGAGTTACCTATCCTTACCTTGCCAAATTATAAGGAGAATGTTGTAGCGGATGCTTTGTCAAGGAGGTATGTGTTACTTTCCATGCTTGATTCTAAGTTTCTTGGATTTGAGTTCATTAAGGATTTGTATGCTAGTGATGCTTATTTTGGAAATATCTATAAAGCATGTGAAAATTCTGGATTTGGAAAGTATTATAAGCATGATGGATTTTTGTTTAAAGAATCTAGATTATGTATACCTACTTGTTCTTTGCGTTATGTGCTTGTGAGGGAATCGCATGAAGGGGTCTAATGGGTCACTTTGGTGTTGATAGAACATATGAGATATTCCATGAACACTTTTTTTGCCCTAAGATGCGATATGATGTAGGAAAGCATGTTTCTAGTTGCATTGTTTGTTTGCAAGCTAAATCTACATCAAAACCTCATGGATTGTATACTCCTTTGCCTATTCCTCATGAACCATGGACACACATTAGCATGGATTTTGTGTTAGGATTGCCTCGTTCTAGGAGAGGTAAAGATTCTATTTTTGTGGTTGTTGATAGGTTTTCTAAGATGACACACTTTACTGCATTTACTAAAACTGATGATGCCATTAATGTAGCTAACTTATTTCTTAAAGAGATTATTAGATTGCAAGGAATGCCTAGAACCATAGTTTCTCATAGATATGCTAAGTTCTTAAGTCACTTTTGGAGAACTTTATGGTCTAAGTTAGGTACTAAGTTGTTATTTTCAACTACTTATCATCCTCAAACCAATGGCCAAACTGAAGTAGTTAATAGGACTTTGTCTACTTTTCTTAGAGCTTTAATTAAGAAGAACTTAAGAACCTAGGACGAGTGTTTGCATCATGTTGAATTTGCATACAATAGAAGCATAAATAATACTACTGGATTTTCACCTTTTAAAATTGTGTATGGCTTTAATCCTTTAACCCCATGGATTTGTTGAGTTTACCTTTGAGTGTTGCAAGTTGACATGGATGGCAAAAGGAAGGCCGATTATGTTAGGGATCTTCATGCAAAGGTTCGAGCTCAAATTGAGAAGAAAACACAACACTACATGAAGAATGCTAACAAGGGGCGCAAAGAGGTTATCTTTGAGCCTGCAGATTGGGTTTGGTTGCATCTAAGGAAGGAAATGTTCCCTGAAAAGAGGAAGTCAAAGTTGCTACCCCGTAAAGATTGTCCATTCCAAGTCTTGGAGAGGATCAACAACAATGCTTACAAGCTAGATCTTCCTAGTGAATATGGCAATGTAAGTGCTACTTTAATGTTTCAGACTTATCTTTGTTTGATAATGATGCAGATTTGAGGACAAATCCTTTTCAAGGGGGAGGGGATGATGCGCCAAAGGCTTATCATGGTCTTGAAGAACACAATGGAGATCATAGAGAGGATTAGCATGGGCTGCAAGGAAGCATGGCCAAGCATGAAGTTCATGGTGATATCGCACAACATGTTCCAAGCACCAAGAAGATGCCATTTGATCCATTGAAGATGCCTATTGGTCCAATGACAAGAGCAAAAGCTAAGAGATTCAAGGAGGCATTAATGGGTCTTGTTCGAACTCATCTTGAAGATATGAAGTCCATTGAAGTTCAATTGAAGACCTTTGAAGATGATTTGAGCAAAGAAAAACTCTTTAATTTGCAAGGAAAGGATGTGCATGGACTGCATGGAGGCATGGAGATGCATAGAGACCATGGAGATAACAATGGACTTGCTTCAAAACCAAAGAAGGTGCCAATCGATCCATTATGCTTGCCTAAGGGTCCAATGATAAGATTAAGAGATAAGAAGTTCCAGGATGCATTATTGGGCCTTGTTCGAAGTCATCTTGATGATATGAAGACCATTCAAGTTCAATTGAAGAGCTTTGATGATGATTTGAGCAAGAAATTACCAATCAATTATAAGTTCATCACTTTGCTTGCTATCGATTCTAAATGGCCGGATTGACATCGAGGCATGAGCCCATTAGCATTAGTTTTCTTTGTTTGGGCTTAATTCTATCTTAGATTAGCTTATTTTTAAGTTTGGATGTTATTTGGGTTGGGCCTTGTTTGACTAAGTCCAATCCTTGTTTAATTATGCTTTTATTTCCTTTTCCTAGTTGGGTTTAGACTAGTTTTTCCCTAGCCCTTATGTTTGGACGAAAATAGGGTTTTTATTTTAGGATTTTGGTTGACCCTATCACTATATAGGGTTCAAATACCTCTTGTAAACATAAGTTAAGTTGAGTTGATTAATAAAGTTGAGGTTTATTCACCCAATTGATTATCTTAGCTTCATTATTCTAGTTTGAGCATACTTTAGGGTTCTTCAATCTTGTAGAGTCCTAGCAAACAATTAGGTTGTGATTACTTGGTTGTTTGTGAATCTTGTGATCTTAGGTTGACAATTGCAGGTCTAATTGAAGATCTAAGGCCGACGAAAGAAGAGGATTGCTTAACTGGAGGTTGTCGACATACCCATCTAGAAGTTGAAGAAGTTCAAGTTGATCTTTGGCGGGTCTCAAGGATAGATTTGAATCTAAAACCACTAGATTCGTATCAATTGGTATCAGAGCATAGGTTGTCATCTTCAATTGGTAAATCTATCCTTCTATTCATCAATCATCAAGTTTTTCATACATCTCATTCATCTAGTTGAAAATTCAAAAAAATCAGAAACTTTGAAAATTTATTGTGGATTCATCTTAACTCCAATTGACTTGAAATTTCAGATTTCGAGTCCTCATACCATATAGTTCAATAGAAAAATATCCAAAAAATAAATAAAAAATAAAATTTCGACCCGAAACTTGTCATTTTTGTTCTAGATTCGTTTGAAGTCGGAAAGTTTTGAAATTTGAGATTTAGAGTTCTTTTAGTGTGATCTTCCTGGGAAAAATATTGAAAAATTCAAAAAAGATCTGTAGGGTTTGCCACAATTTTGGATTAGGGTTTCTTATCTAGGTTATTTGGGGATTAGGGTTTCTTATCCAGGTGATTTGGGAATTAGGGTTTTGCTTAGTGCAATTGATTCAATTGGTTGCAATTAACCCTAATTGATTGTTTGTTTGAGATTCTTGGGTTGCTTTTGCTGTGATTAAAGTTTTAATTTGGAGAAGGCTGCATATTGGTTTGATTGGATTATAGATCACTTATTCTTTTGATTCACTTAAGTTTTCTAATTGTTTGTTCCTCAAGTAGGTCACGAGAACAAAGAAGTACTCTTACAAGTTGCTCTTATTAGGCCTATTGAAGCTAGTAAAAGACATAATCTTGTAAGATCATCAGGAGAGTAGAAGACCGTCAATCCATAGGTTGAGTGCAAACACGAGAGCACAACAAGGTATACATACACACACACACACTTGTGAGGATTTTTATTACTAACTTTTCCTTTGTGTAGCTACAATGGGAGATAGAAAAGATGGAGAAAATCAGGCCAATATGGCTACCATGTTGCAAAATATAATGCAACAATTAGGCACCTTGTCTACAAGAATGGATACGTTGGCTAATGCTCAACAAGCAGGAGAGGCCCAAAATCAATAAAGGGCTAATCAAGCTCAACTTCCAACACCAAGGGAAGTAGCTAGGAGAGATCCTATGGAAAGTGAGGGTTCAAGTTCATCATCTAAGACTCACATTAAGCTTTTGAGTGAAGAAAAGGGTGATTTTTGCTTAAATTCTAGTGGGAATGGGGATGATGAAAGGGACAATGATAATGCTGCAATTGATGATGGTGATGAGTTAGCTCCAGTTAATTTGGTTTCTTGGAGAACTTTGAGTGCCTATGTGAAAGGGGATGTTCAAAGGGAGAAATTGTTTCACACTAGATGTTATGCGAATGGTAAACCAAGTAGTGTGATTATAGATGGAGAGAGTTGTACAAACATAGTTAGTGATTATTTGGTGAATGAGTTACAACTACCCACTTCTAAACATCCTAAACCCTATAGCTTAGTTTGGTTCAATGATAGAGAAAAAATTAAGGTTAACAAGCAAGTTTTAGTTTCTCTTTCTTTGGGCAGGTACAAAGAGGATATCTTGTGTGATGTGCTACCAATGTGAGCTTGTCATGTTTAGCTTGGGAAGCCTTTGCAATATGACAACAAGGTGAAACATGATGGTACGACAAGCAAGTACTCTTTTAAGTGTGGTAAGATGCCTGTTACTTTAGTTCCTTTATCACTTCAAGAAGCTTTAAAAGATCAAATTAAATTGAGAGATGATTTTGCTAAATTTGATGTTGAATTTAGTGCTAAAGAAAAGAGTAAATCCGAACCTAAAATTGATGATTGTTTTGATGATAAAACAGCCTTAGTTGCAAAGAGTGTTTTAGATGTTGTTTGCAATGATACTAAACCTAATTTGAGTGTTGTTTGCGATGACACTAAATCTGTTTTAGGTGTTGTTTGTGATGAAACAAAATCTATTTTGGATGCTAATTGTGATGAAAACAAATCTATTTTGGTTGATCATAGCATTGAAAATAGGACTGTTTTGGGTGAAAAGAAAGAGATTTCAAAGAAAGTTGTTAAAGAGTGTATGTTAGCTACTAAAAGTGAGATTAAGAGTACTTTGCATGAGAATTCTGTTTTGATCTTACTTTTGTTTCAAAATACACTAATGGGTACTAACAACTTGGCTAGAGATATTCCAAGCAAAGTTTTGTCTCTTTTGAGTGATTTTGTAGCAATTGGAGTTGTTTTGATGCAAGGAGGGAAGTCTGCAGCTTGCTTTTGTGAGAAAATTCATAGTGGATTGCCATCCCTTAGAGGGATTGAACTCCATCCCAATGTTGTGGAAAACCAGTTCATTGAGAGCTTTCCATATGTGGTGCGATATAAGCAAGATTTGAGGACAAATCTTCTTCAAGGGGGAGGGAATGATGCGCCCAAGGCTTATCATGGAGGGAATCATGCGCTAAGGACTTATCATGGACTTGAAGATGACAATGGAAAGCAAGGAAATGATGTGCATGGGCTGCATGGAGGCATGGAGATGCATGGAGACCATGGAGATAACGATGGATTTGTTTCAAGACCAAAGAAGGTGCCAATCAATCCATTATGCTTGCCTAATGGTCCAATGACAAGATCAAGAGCTAAGAAGTTCCAGGATGCACTATTGGGCCTTGTTCGAAGTCATCTTGATGATAAGAAGACCATTCAAGTTCAATGAAGAGCTTTGATGATGATTTGAGCAAGAAATTACCAATCAATTACAAGTTCATCACTTTGCTTGCTATTGATTCTAAATGGCCGGATTGACATCGTATCATGAGCCCATTAGCATTAGTTTGCTTTCTTTGGGCTTAATTCTATCTTAGATTAGCTTATTTTTAAGTTTGGATGTTATTTGGGTTGGACCTTGTTTGACTAAATCCATTCCTTGTTTAATTATGCTTTTATTTCTTTTTCCTAGTTGGACTTGGACTAGTTTTTCCCTAGCCCTTATGTTTGGACGAAAATATAATTTTTATTTTAGGATTTTGGTTGACCCTATCACTATATAAGGGTTCAAATACCTCTTGTAAACATAAGTTAAGTTGAGTTGATTAATAAAGTTGAGGTTTATTCACCCAATTGATTATCTTAGCTTCATTGTTCTAGTTTGAGCATACTTTAGGGTTCTTCAATCTTGTAGAGTCCTAGCAAACAATTAGGTTACGATTACTTGGTTTTTTGTGAATCTTGTGATCTTAGGTTGACAATTGCAGGTCTAATTGAAGATCTAAGGCCGGTGAAAGAAGAGGATTGCTTAAGTGGAGGTTGTCGACATACCCATATAGAAGTTGAAGAAGTTCAAGTTGATCTTTGGTGGGTCTCAAGGATAGATTTGAATCTAAAACCACTAGATTCGTATCACCAGGACTTGACAACTCCTGCCCAGAACTTGTTCCGGGAAAACCTTATTTTTAAGTTTGTTTTTTTTCCTAGTTGGACTTGGATAGGCTCTTTCCTTGTCCTTTCTTTATGTAAACTGCCCTTATGGCTTTAGGATTAGGATGAGGGGCGTCCCCTATGCCTATATAAAGGGACCAACCCCCTCTTGTAAACACAAGATAAGTTGATCAATAAAATTGAGGATTATTCACTCTTTGATAAATTTAGCTTTATTGTTCTAGTTTGAGCATACTTTAAGGTTCTTTAATCTTGTAGAGTCCTAGCAAGCAATTAGGTTTTGTTAACTTAATTGTTTGTGAATCTTATGATCTTAGGTTGATAATTGCAGGTCTAATTATCCATCCAAGGCGACGAACAAAGAAGAAAAGTTAGGCAAGGTCTATCGATCTACAAATCTAGGAGTTGAAGTTGTCAAGTTCATCTTTGAAGGCTTAACAAGGATAGATTTGAATCTAACACAACTAGATTCGTATCACATAATCCCAAAACATTGGTGTCAATCTCATTTTTCCTCGTTCGATACCTAAACTTGTCAACAACTCTAACATTAACCTTCACATAGGTTCCATCTAAAGCCCCAAAGCAGTTTAAAAAAAAAGTGACAAATATAATCATAATTGTTACTAGAATGCAAAATCAAATCCAATTGCATAGGGTCAAACCTATTTACCTAACCACTTCCACCTTTCTTCCATTTCATTTTCCAAAACAAGTTCAGGGTTCTTTAGTAGGACTCCATGACACCTCAAAATGGCATTCAACACCCTGCCAAAATGCCTACTAATTGTCTCACGTGACCTAACAAATTCTCTCTTAACAACTCTATTTTTCTAGTCATGAGCCAGAATATACAAGGAGGCAACCATCTCTTACAAGGTTGTATTCCTTGTATCAGAAAGTTGATCAATAGTCTCTACTAAATGACATGGCTTAAAAAAAGTATCTCTATCCATCCGAGTGCTTTCATAACAGGCCAAGTCACTATCAAATATCATTCTATTCATATTCACTTCCCTAATGACTTTTCTATTGCCATTACAATGGTATTTCAACCTCCTATTCCTAGACATACTCTCTAATGTGAGTATGATACCTAAGATGACAAGGTGTTTCCTCATTTCTTGGTAAATCACAACTATTGCTGCTATAAGAGCTAGGTTCTAATGCTGGAAAATGACCATTTTATTAATCCTAAACAAACACCCAAAACAACAAAACTTTCATTTAGTACAAGCACCAAACAATAAAGCAGTCACAAGTGCACTAAACAACAAGCAAAACTAAGTATGCATCCAACCAAAAACCAGCAAGCAAAAGCAATTATGTTCCTATTTAACTAACAACAAGCAAAACCAATCATGTTCCTATCAACTACCAACAATCAAATCCACTTAAATGTAAGTCATCAAGGCATGATGAAACCAAAACTAACATAAATATTTTCCAAGCAACAACCTAAATCCAAATTCAAGCTAATCCCGAGCCAACTCTCTTTTACCTTTGCAGAACACAAGTGAAAAGCTAAAGAAAAAGCTCCAAATAAGAATGTTACTGCAAAACAAGTGAAAAGAACAAATCAAGTCTCAAAAATACCTAAAACAAACCAAATTTATAACCAAAACTCTGAAAATCTTAAAGGAAGGCTTACCATAGCTCAAAGAAGCTAAACAAAAAAATTAAGAGTAGAAATGGCCAAAATCCAAGAAATCCAAGTCGAATCCTAGAACAAAATAATCAAATCTCACTGTTAGACTCAATAAAATCCGAAAAATCTTGCAAAAATTCAAAGCCCATTTCATAAAACCCATACCCACCAAGCAAAAAGAGAAGAAAACAACATAGATCGAACCCAGTTAACAAATAGGAATGGCGGATAGCTGCTTCTCAGGTGAGTTCCGGTCGACGTGGCTAGAGGGAAGAACAATATAGGGTTTCGGTCAAGGGAGGGCTTGAATCTTGAAGAAAATGAAGTTGAAATTGGTGAAGGGGGAGGGGTCGAGCTTTGTTTGGGTTTGATGAGAAATTTAATCAAAGTTGAGGGCTATTTTTGGAAGAAACCTTTCAAACATTAGGACATTTTCATAAAAGATCACTTAAGTGAGATACCCATGCGGGTCGCGTTCCATGGGTATCTAAAGGTTCGCAAACTGTATCATATACCCTCCCCGCGTAGCTATCTAGTCACGTAACGATATCTATCAATATTCCCATGTGATACCCATCCAAACATGGGTAAATTTTTCGATTTTCACCCAATAGCCAGCCATATTTCTGGATAGGCACGAAAGAAACGGCTAGACTTGACCACGGTTCCGGTTTCAGTTTCATTATCGGAGGAACCGAACCTTAACCATAGTTACTAAAGTTCGGTTCCGAGTACCGAACCGGAACCTTACTTTTTTTATTATATATTTTCATTTTTTTTTATTTCCTTACTCTTAAATATTTTGATCACTTTAGTTATTTAATTCCTCAAAAATTAATTGTATTATTATAAATAAATTACATATATTAAAATAAAATAGTTGATGGTAAAAAAAGTTAAAATAGTTTATTAAACTATATATTATATAATTATAATGTATTGAAATAGAATTTTTTATTAAAAAAATTATTAAGCATATATTATATACTAATATTAAATTTATTTCATTATTATCATATTATTATTTGTATTAAACATAAAAATACTAAAATATTTCTTTAAAAAATATTGAAAAAATCGGAACTGGAATCGAACGGTTTCAGTTCTACAAAACTAGAATATAACAGAATCCTTTTAATAGGAAGGGTTCAGTTTTGTTTCGGAACCGAACTGAACAGTATAGTTTCAGTTCCGATTTTGAATGCTTGGTTCGGTTCTTCAATTAGAATCGAGCCGCAGGCGGATCTACAAACGATCCCTTAATCTCACAATTGTCTATCTCACTGCTACCTCGAACAAGGCCTCAATGGAACTAACTATGTGAGTGTGAGGTAAAATAAATGTAGAAAAAATTCTTTTTGTTTAT
>AWWV01008286.1:0-56798 GCA_001974805.1 Corchorus capsularis
A
This sequence comes from Corchorus capsularis, assembly GCA_001974805.1. Classification (NCBI taxonomy): domain Eukaryota; kingdom Viridiplantae; phylum Streptophyta; class Magnoliopsida; order Malvales; family Malvaceae; genus Corchorus; species Corchorus capsularis. The sequence continues at coordinate 2 of AWWV01008286.1, forward strand.
TAATAGTATTCAATTTGTTTCACAAGAGTAAATTATAAACTTCAAACCTTAATGTTTCTTTTTTTTTTGTCCTCTTCATAAAAAATCCTAATTAATATTTAATAGAACTATAAATAAATTAATATACTTCAGTTATTGTTTTTTAATTTTTTGAGAACTTCAACATACAATACTACAAATCCAATATCAATTTTTACAGTCCTCATCTTATTTTGGGATAATAATATTTATTTAAATAAATATTCTACCAAGTGAAGTTATTAATTCCATCAAATCTTATCACAATTTTTTAAAACCAAAACAAAAATGACAGAATAAATTTACCCTTGACAATACAAATTGAATATATATTCAAACTCAAAAAGTATGAATTTTTTAAACTACTTTCACATACCTAATGTAAAAAATAATTAATTTTCCACTAAAAATAACAATTAATTCCATCAAATATTATCATAATTTAGAAAATAATAAAATTTAAATGTTGATGTGGATAGCTTAAATGAGCATTTTTTTCCTAACTTTAATAGTAGGGTATATAAGAGATATCTTCAACTTGGTTCCACATATAATAAATCATTTTGTCTAATATTGAACCAATTTCAAAAATATATATTTTGTATAAATAAAATATATATATATATATTAATATATTTTGTTCAAACAATCCTCAATATTTCTAACCTCCTTCGGTATTGACCACCGAGTTTGAAAATATTATGAGAGATCTCAACTTAAAGGATAGAAATTGTAAGAGTATTGATGATAATTATGAAATAGAGGTATTTATGGGCTAGGCCAGTTTGCTTTCAAAATGATGCATGCTTAATACCCTCATAAATTTTAAATAAGTTAAATCCGATTGTTTTTAATAACGCTTTTCATTTGAGTTTCAAGGATTTCAATTTTAAGTTAACATAAAAGAAAAGAATGTTAAAAAATTTCGTGAAACTCTAAGGTTGATTAAAAATTATATGTACTACTACATATACACATACAATAAAAGAATAAAATTAAAATTCTAATCGGTTAAGGATTTAACTAACCATCCACCTATATATACATAAACAAAACGCAGTATATTCTCTTATAAATATCACCTTAATATCCATCACAGCCTTTTTAGTAATCTTAAATAAAAAAAAATTGGTAACCTTTATTATTGATAAAAAGATACTAAGGTTTTTTAAATTGTAAGGTTACTAAATTTCTTGATAATACTATTTGATAACCAAAATTAGTAAGAATGTAAGGTTATTGATTTAGTTGATAATATTATACTATTTTATAATCATTATAGCTTTTTTCAACCTTATATATAAAAAAATTGTATAACCTTCTCCACTGACGATAATTTAATAAAGTTACTAAAATGTAAGATTATTAAATTTAGGCAAATTATACAATACACCGTCAGTGGAGTTTAACAGACTACATAAGCGGGTCCTGAAGGGTGACATGTGTCCCTTAGGAACTAGATTGAAATATTTTAAATTTAAATAGTTCAAAAATGGACATACGTCAACTCCACAACCCGCTTGTGGAGTTCAAAATTTATACCGTCGGTGTATCATATAATCACCCTTAAATTTATTGATAACCTTATAATTGTTTTTATAACCTTTAAATCTTTTTTAAAAAGCCTTAATAAGAGAATAAAATGGTTCATTGTTGATGAAAAGAAACTAAAATCACTAAGAATGTAATTATTGGTAGAATATATCATAACATTTTTAATAATTCTTATAGATTTTTTAGTAAACTTGAATGATAAAATTTTGAACCTTCATTATCGAAAAATGATACTAAAATTATTAAGGATATATGGTTAACCTTTATAACCCTTTTAGTAAGTTTAGATAAGACAATTGGTAACCAATATTATACTAATAATGTAATGTAAGGTTATATAAATTAGTGGATAATGATAAACTTTTTTGGATGAGAGAATTAAAATCATCATTATTGATGAAAAATTATTTAAATTACTAAGGAGTAGGATTACTGAATTTGTTGATAGGACTATAGCCTTTTAATAATCTCCATGACATTTTTACTGATCTTAAATAAGAAAATTAATAACCCTTATTATTGATGAAAGGCTACTAAATTTCTTGAGAATGTAATATCACTAAATATTCTTATAATACTATATATTTTTCTGATAAATTATATAACTTATTTGGTAACCATAGATATGAAAATCGAAACCTTCATAACTTTTTTTATAACTAAAGTAGCATTTTAGTAATTTTTGATAAAAAAATCGATATTCTTTTTATTGATGATTTAATAAAATTATTAAGAAATCATATAATCAAGATTGTTGATAGCATTTTAATTTTTTGAAACATTTGTACCTTTTTAGTAACCTTAAATAAGAAAATTGGTAGCCAATGTAAGGTTATTAGTTAATAGCATCTCAATTTTTTTATAACCACTAGAGCGTTTTTTTTTTTAATAACCTTGAATAAGAAAATTGATAACATTTTTTTTGGAACCTTAAGAAATTTATTTAATTTTTTGATGATAACCTCTAGAGATCTTTTGGTAAACATAGATTAGAAACGTTGTTACCCTTATTATTGACAAATAAAAGGAAAATTAAAATTTTTAAGGATGTATGGTTACTGAATTTATTATTTATATGAAAACTTTTAATTATTAAATTAAACTAAATATAAAAATCCACATGGGTAGCATATGTTTTTATCTTTTACAATTTTTTGTATGTGTTTGGTAGCCTTTTAAAGACCACTGGGCGATATTATCACCTTGGTGATCTGATCACTAAGTGTGTGTTTAGTATGCGGTGATCATTCAACAATGGATAGTGATATACTTCTTAGTGATTTGGTCGCATTTGATCGCTTTGTTTGGTAAAAAATTGGACAGTGATCCAAGATTTCTGTTAAGAAGAGTGATCTGATTCCTATACAAAAGGGTGACAAAGTTTTATCTCCTCCCTTAGAGTGATTTCTAAATTTTATTTTTTTAATAGCTTTTTATATCTTTAAATTTTGATATAATTTTAAGGAAATTATGATTTATTTTGTTAGATTGTGACATATTAATAATTAGCTATAGCCTATAAGTTAATAGCTAGCATCTCAATCTTTTCGTTAACCATTGCAGTTTTTTTAGTAACATTTAATAAGAAGAATGGTTATGACAAAAAAAAAAAAGAAGAAGAATGATAACCTTAAATAAGAAGATTGATATAACCTTCTTCATTTAAATGAAAGCTTACAAAACTTTTTTTTTTTTTTTTGCTACTAAGCTTACAAAACTTATTAAGCATGTAAGTCTATTGATTTTTTTTGTCTATTGATTTTTTTTTTCATTATAACACCCCTATAGATGTTTGATGATAAACTTTGTTGAAATTAAAAAATATTGTTACAGTGGAGAAATATTAGAATGTGACTTTGTTTTCATAGACTATATAAGCATTATTTATTATATACTTATTTCATTTGAATTATGATTTTTTATTATATATGATTTATAAAAATTAATCATTCATCTTATATCCCCGCGTGGGGACCACCTACACAGGCATACATATTACAAATTATAATATTTTATTTATTATATTTATATATTAATTTAATAGTTCTTATATGTTTTATAAATTATTAACAAATAAACAAAAGAATATATCAGATAGAATACCTACTATAGTGTGGTAATTGGCTATAATGAAGTTTAAGAGAACTTATAAATAAGTAATGAGACATTTGAAAGATGTGAAACTAGGTGATTCAAACAAAAAGAATATCTTTTTATAACGTAAGTTTAGATAAAGTTTTTTTAAATAATTACATCAATAATTCATGAAATATGTATAAAATTAGTTGAGTAATAATAAGAAATCAAATTAAACTTTACTTTGTCAAGATTTAGATGTGTATATATATTCAATTTCTCAATCACCAAGAAAGGAAGGACTTACAATTAGTAGTTAGGATCTATTTCTCAAATCATTTGTACATCTATTTTTAGACTTCCTCACTTTGCATTAAGTTTTACAATTTTATACAAATTTAATTTACAATTAAGGGTGTGTCTGGTTGAGTTGTAATATTTGTTTTAGGAAGATTGAAATGGTGGAATTACATATTGTGGTGTGAGATTAGAATAGCGATAATTAAGAATAAAACCTGTAAAAAATCTTGGTGAAAGCGTAAATTTTAAATAAGTGGGAAATTTAAGATTACATGTATAAGCTCAATTTTAAATGTTAATATAGCATTATTAATTAATATTTAAATTTTATTGAATTATATTAATATTTAAAATTACGTATATGATAACGAGTTTTATTGTATTTTTTATGATCATTATTATTAATGTGATGCATAAATTTTCGCTATTCAAAATAGAAGAAGATACTTAGTATCTATAAAATTTATGAAGTGATGAAGTATTATGCACATATATATATATATATATATATTAAAAATTTAATAATAATATTATCATTAGTGAATATAATAACTCGAACAAATAAATACCTGAAAAGTATTTATATACTTATTTTAAAATTTTTAAAATAAACTTATTGGCAACACTTGATTATATAATATCTAAAATATCTGAAAAGTCAAAGAGAAAAGATACAAAAAAAAAGGCCAAGTTAATCACAATTGATGACCAAGATGAACATTGATAAAGTTTTTTTTTAAAAAAAAGATTAATGAGAATTTTGTTTTCATATACTATTTTAAGCATATATTATTTCTGATAGACTTATTTCATTTGAATTTAGTATGATTTATAAAAATAAATTTTTTATGTTATATATTACAAATTAATATGCTATTTATTATATTTATTATTTTAATTTTTATATTTTATAAATTATCAACAAACACGTGCAACGCACGTGCATTTGCTAGTATATATATATATCAACTTTTAATATGAAACAACCTTATCGCCTCATTTTGATTTTTTCTCAAATTGCTTATTACTTCAAAGTCCTTCTAATCTTAACCCTTTTTCTACAAATACATTGTCTTTTTATGTAATTTTAGAATCTAACTTCAATTAATAGTGTTCCCACCATTTTAAATGCATGATTAACGAGGTTCCCATCTATTTAAATTCCATATATGCTAATTTATTAACTATTGGGCTTTATGAGGATTCTGTAATTTTATACGTTACTCAAGTCTTTTTCCTTTTTCAGCCCATTTTTCCGGTCCATTTTCTTTGATCCGTTTACGGTTTGCACACAAATATTCAGTGTACATTTAGTATGACCCCTATGATGTATTCTTTGATAATTTGGTGTGTTGGGTTATTAGAATAAATTGCATTTTCTGAAATTATTAACATACTAAGTGCGTTTGGTCTTTTTTCCATTTGGTAATTACTTAATAATCCTTATGTTCTATATGGTTTCTGTTGGATTGTGAAAGTAAATTTCAGTTGTGCTGACTATTTTTTAGATGATTAACTATGTTCATACACATTAGTGTGTTTTAATGGATTGTATTAAGTGTCAAGGACAGATGATCCTTTTTACACTTACCTATCTTTTTTGGGGGTTTTTTTTTTAATTAGAAGAGTTATAGTTTGTTTTGCTAAAGACTCATTTTTATTCTATACTCTTCTAACTCCATTAATAGTGTGAAAAATATCAGCATGTATTGAACTGTTTAGAATGAATGCAAACACTTTTTCTTTTGGCACAAAAATACAAGCACTTTTAAAAATATTCTATTTCACTTTAAAACACAAGAAAATGATTGAATAAATTTACAATGTCTCATATGTTACTTTCTGTAATTGTTTATAAAACAGATGCATCAAATAAACAAAATATCTAACATAAAAACATGCATGTAGCGTAAGCAGAGGCTATCCCTCTTGTTTAGTATTATTTGTATTTGTCAAAGAGCAAAGTTTTCTTAAGAAGTCAAATATAACTATAGATCATATTTGTCCAATGATACTGAAGAGATTAGAAGTTCCAAATATTTTATACTAATATTTAAAATAAAATTTATGAAACACAACACAACAAATGGGATGGCCCCCAAAAAACACGGAACAAAGCAAAGGGAAGAGTTAATTTTAGTGAGAACTGAGAAATAGGCATCAAACCAAGTCAAATGGAATACAATTTTTTTCAAAATCTATACCAAGTACAGCTCTCCTTCTAGCCAAGCAAAGGTCATGACAATTGACTGCAGAACAAGCATTCATGGCCTTTGAAAAATGTCACAGCTCAACTGCATCCTATTGCTCCGATAACACTAGCCTACTGCATTTCATACATTGTGCAAAAGACATTTCTCTCAAGATTTGCAGGCTATCCAAAATGCCACTCGAGGAGAAGCCTATCGAGAAAATACTCACATTTGGCTCTCAGGTGCAACATTAAAGCTACATTCTGCAAGGGAAATAGTAGTCATTGACAAGGAAAAATAGGTCATGAAGGAGAAACAGAAGAGTGAGGGAACCTGCAAAAGCCATACCTCTCTACGGCAGCTGGGCTAATGGGAATCACACCAGATGGTGAAACTAGAGCATCCACTGGTATATCACTTGGGGTGATCGGTATAGCTTCATCCATTATTTGCACAGAATAAGAAAGTGCAACTGCAAAACCAGAACGATTAGTTGAAGAGGCTGCTAACCAGAAAAATAAATGAGGTGAAGCAAATGGTTACAAAAATGTACTTTGCATGAGGGTAAACCAAAGAATCAAAGCTAGTATATACCTAAGAGAGGTTGCCTCCAATTCCTTTCCTTGGCAAGGTCTTTGTAGTTCTTCAAGAAAGTATCATAATATCTTTTGAATTTCCATCATATATGTCAAGAAGTACAAAGCAAAAATTAGCAAGTCAGAGTAAAGGTGTAGAGTCTTGCAAAGGATATGCATTACAAGCACAAGCAAATCAATGCGAATACTTTTATAGACCCACACATAAGCACACAGAACATCATACACGTTTCTGTACTAGGGGTTAGCAATTGTTCTGGGTGAAAGCTTCTTTAGGTAGATGTTTTTGCTTTTTGCTTCTTTTTATTTTTTTATTTTTTCCTTTTGGCAAGCAGAGTGTTTTTAGAGTATTACAACACATCGGATTAATAAATAATAAACCCACCCTCCACCACGGCCCAACCGTCTTCCAGATCTGTCGAATGCAAGACCTAGCAACAGAACAATTGAAACTCAGCTGAAGATGTTTTGAGAGAGAGAAAGGAAGAGAACTTGAGAACAATATCTACCTGGCAAAATTAACAAATCAACTGGATCATTGGCATGCATCACTGCATAATAAAGTATATTTGTATTAGAGGATGTATACAAAGCAAAAAGCAGGAAAAGGAATAGCCCCCGAATTCACATTCCTGGAGAATATATCAACAGCACAATTGAAACTCAGATGAAAATGAAGCAAATAGATATATATGACAGTTTCGCTAGATATTTTTCCTCCCTCTTTCGATACACAGAAAATAAGAAAATAAAAAGATAACAGAAATGAAGCCTTCATTAACAGAGGAAAGGTGACCCCTGGTGTACCAGCTAAAAGGATCTGGATTAGGTCTGCTGGTGGTCTAAGAATAATTTGGAAACCTTTGGCCTATTCTCTATAATTCTTTGCAAAACAGATACAAATTTTTATTCCATGGATGTACTTCAGTGTCTCTTCCGTATGGTCTAGCAGATTACTCTAGTGAACTTGATGTTGTTTAGGTTGTGGCTGTTAGGGGTGTAAGGTGTCTTTAGTCATTAAGGAAACCAAACTGGCAGAACCAGTGTCAAAATGAACATTTTATAACCGAGGTTCTGTACAATCATAACACCATGATATAACCCCAAATCACCGCAAGACCAAGGGAACTCAGTCCAAGGCAGTACCAAAATTTCCAAGGTAGCTTGTTTATGTGTTGAACATTTCAATGGAAAAGTTTTTAATCTTATTCACACTAAAGCCAATCTTGATGGCTTTATTTTCCAAATTAGTTCATTACGAAGAATGTGATAGAAGTGCTCCCACCCACTAATTACTAAGGATCACTTCTTTATGCTTAGCCTCAAATCTCCTTTGGCAGCTCTGTTATTGCATATTGGAGAAGTGAGTGGCCTTTACTTATGCTACTTGCCTTTGTACTTCCAAAAGCAAAAAACCAAAAACACATGTAGAGTAGGAAACAAGGTTTAAGATTACTAAAAACTAAGAATTTGAATTCTTTCAAAGCATAAAATTTATGATTTTACTTAATACATAGAATGATAAGTTGAATTGCTATTTCTGTCATTAGTCATTTGCAATCAAGTATTATAATTTACTGTCTTCTACTTTATAGCAAATGTTACAGGAAGCAAAGAGCAACTATGATAACTAACAAACTGAAGCACTATTCAAAGATAAGAGGCAAAGCAAAGGTAGTATGTGGAGATCAATAGGCGTACCATCTTCACGTTCATTCCCATCAGCATCAACTGAAGCTGGTTCCAAAATGTTCATGGAATTCGCAACTAAATCATCGATGCGCGAGATGTTTAACATTCTCATGTTGCTATTCTTATCCTCTACACGTGGCACATAAAGTGTTTTTGCAGTCTGCAACATACTTCCATCTAGCATCAAGTAGAAAAAAGATCATACTACAAAATTTGCCAGAAATAAAAACAATTAAAGCAAACCAAAAGGATGAAGAAAATGGAGTATTTCAAATATCTACAGTAGAAACCTGTGGATGGATTGTGCAGAATTTGAGACAACAATTTTGAGGTATCCACCTCTTGTAAGGAACTGCAACTTATATAGGCACATAATCTCTTACTTGATTTAAACCATGGAGCTTCAGAAACTATAGTCTGAATCAAATCATCTAAAAACAGAAAATTCCAAAATGAATTACATGTGCAATGGTAAAATGGAAGAAAGGGTATGAAAAAAAGGGAAAAAAGAGCAATGGGTTAACCTTCTTGAGACCGGAGAGAGGGATCCATGGACTTGAGGGCTTGGCGAACTTTGGAGCGAAGGATCTTCTTTTGCTTGAAAATGGATTCAAGATGCCCTTCTTCTTCAGGTTGTTTGCTATTGTTAGACATGGCAGCGACCTGGAAAGGTGGCAGGGAATGGCTCCTCGGATGGTGATTGTTGCGTATAAAGATTAGCTTCGTTATGGCTGCTGCTGCACTGCAACTCATTGCTGCTACTGAGTTCGAGTTCCTATCTAACAGGGTTAGAAGTTGGCGGGTCATAGTTACGGGTCGGGTCGTATGGTAAATGGAGCCGGAGAAGAAGAGCAGGCTCTCTCTCTCTCTTGCCTTTTCGTGAAAAAGAAAATCAAATTCAAACATCAGATCGACGGTTGACAATGAACACACAGGAAAAGATCGACGGTCCATATCTTTTTGGACAAAACTAGACGGGCCAAATTTGTGTTAATCGGCAGATACGTGTTGCTGGGCCAAAAATCAAAATGGGCTAACAATAGTCCAACGTATTGCCTCTTGATCAAATACACATCTCTGTTTCTCTTAATCAAATACACTGGCTTAGTTAAATGAAAAAATTTAACATTTTCTCTCCCTTTGTGCCAAAAAAAAAAACATTTTTCTCCCTATCAGCTATAATTATGTTTTCAAGCTACTTAATAGAGGAAATTTCAGAAAAATTACAATTAATTATATTTTATTTTTCTATTCAGATAGATAATTTGAGACAAGAATTTGACGAGTTGAAACAAATAATTTGAGACAGAAAGGGGTAGGTAGAATAATTTTTATTATTATTATATATATAATAATGGTATAAATTATAATAGAATGATCCTAAAATGAGAAGTTTTAAGATCATGATCACTTTTGGATAATAATCAAATTTTAATTTGCACCCTCTCCTATTATATCAACTCTTTAATCCATTTTTATCCAACTCGTCCTTGGTTACATTTGATTTTTCTATTGAGGAATATAATTGAAAGAAAATAGAAATATATAAAACTTATTGATGAACAATCATTTGTTTTACAAGGATTTACAAACTTACAACTTCATACATTCGTTCAAATTATCCAATTCTAGTAATATGGATTAAGGAAATAGAAGTGTTGAACCTTATGAGGAGCATGGAGCTGTGAACATAGATACAAAGTCAAAAAGGACAACAATATGGAAAGCATATACATAATACTTTTTGACATAAGATTATCAATAGTTTTAAAATTACAGTCATAATTTACATCAAGAATAAACAAATTAATATTAAGTTATTACACTGCCAACAATTTCAACTAGAATGGGTGAGTGATGTTTTTACATTAGTAGTAATAATCATAATCTGCTCAAAGCCCAACGGCTAAAGGTATCCCGCACAACGTGGAGTTTAAGCAAATCCTCCACTACTACATCAATTAAAATGCGATCCCGAGCTGAAGGCTCCAGACATTCCATGGCCAACTTTGTAACTTCAACTCCATCAGCATATTCAAAATCTCCATCTGCCTCCAAAGTTTGATGAACCAGGGAAGCATTTTCTCCAGATACCGACTTCCTTCTTTCGTACTCTTTGATGGCCCACCAATCGACCAGAGAGTGTAGATCAAGTCCAATTAGAGCTGAATGGTCTTCCACTATGAAGACCTTTTTGGCAATTAAGCCAATGAGGATGACACCAAAGGAAAAAACATCCATCTCCGGAAACCATTTATCTTTTTTAAAAGAAGAAGAAGAAAGAAAAGGGTCAATCTTTGACTTAAACTGATGACATAAATAAATTTCAACTAAAACATAACTACATGAGGTGCATATATGTCTCAATGCATAGATAAATATCTCGAAAGGAAAAGGGAAAAGCATCTAAAGCAACTGATATCAGTCCAGTGCGGTTTCATTAGGAAAAAGTTTGATGATGCAACCAGAAAGGAGGTAGCTCTCAATATGAACAAACAGGAATGTCCCATTTGTCCCATGAAACTGAGACCCTAATTAATCCAACAATACCAAACTAACATGTAATCAACATCCAAGGTTTGATAAAACCTTTGCATAAGCTCTGCTCATATCAACAAAAAATTGCATACAAAGTTTGACAAACTAGTCCCAATCTTTCCAACAACAAACATGCCATACACAACCTTCCTCCAAAAGAAGGAAAAAAGAAATTACCCAAGAAACCCAGTTTTCCCTTGAAGTTCAAACTTTAAAGAGAATACGGATTAAAGTTAATTCAAACTAAATAAGGCTGAAAAGATCCACACCAGCACCACTACTAGGTAGGCAGATTTGGAATATATTGTACCAATAGAAAGCACAAACAGATGTCTAAAAAAATTAATACACAGACACAGAGAAGGGATGCATAGATATGATATATATTCACACAATCAACAGCTGGAATGAAGTTCATAAAACTCAGCACACAGAAGTCTGCCCTTAAGAAGGGGAATTGTCTAAGCAAAATAGTATTGTTTAGTATGGTATTTCTACTCAAGTTTAATTTCAGCTACTACTCATAAGCAACTCCAAAAGTAATAAAATACTGTAAAGTAATGTCAATGAATTGTTATCATACCTGTCCAACTCAAATACCCATCAATGTATCCAATGCACCCATGTAAATGTCGACGACCTGGGTTTTCCTTATCAACTTCAGGAAGCGAGCCACCCGTAAACATCCCAAAGTCATATAATACAAGGTTGTAATCCTGCATGCCAAAACAGTTAGTGTTACAGTAGTACTACCAAAAATATATGACAAAGAAATAATATGGACCGACTAAGGTAAGAACAATATCATGAAAACTAACCTTGTCAAGAACAATGTGAGCAGGACTAATATTGCGAACCAAATATTGGTCACTAGAAGGAGGAGGATAGTGCAAGATTTGAAGGAGGCAGGCAAGCTGAAGGGCAACCTTGATTCTTTGTAGCCATGTGAAATCATCTCTAAGTATAAAGTTTTGTAAAGTATCAATTGGGTTAAGGTCATAGACAACAGCAAGTTGGCCTTGACCGCAGTATCCAATCAACTTAGGCAAGTTGGGATGCAACTTCACCCTTGTCTCTGTCAGTATAATAAGCTCCGCCTAATTTAACAAATTAAGAGCGGAAGATTAATTAATCAAAAACAAAACAATAAGTAAAGGATTTGAGACAGTGAAGAGTGATCAAGAACATACTTGCAATCTAATCTCATTGTCTCCAGGGAAGCATGTATAGAGCGTTTGAGGCATCCATACTTTGACAGTAACATGATGGTCTCCATTAATCTTTCCACGAAAAACTTTGCCAAATTGGAAGTTCCCTATCAAGTTGTCATTGCTGAAATTGCAAGTATACAGTTTCAAGTCTTCCAAAGAGATTTCTTTTATATGCTCGGGCTTCATCGTGCACTATATCTATGATCTATCTAAAAACCCAGCAGCAAAAAGTAATAAGCAAAGTAAGTCTTGTAAAATACTTGACAAATTTAATACTTTGCATGCCAAACCAAATCAAAAAAGATACAAGCTTTTTTTTATTTTTGGCCGGTAAAGAGGAAAAAGATTAGCTTTGAATATTGAATAGCTTGAGATAAGTAAATTAAAAGCAAATAACAAAACAATTAACATAGCATGCAATGCATCACATATATTTTTTTTTGGCAAAAGGTCGAGGGATTTTATTAATACCCAATAACAAGGTTCAGCATAAAACATCAATACCAGCAGAATAACAGAAACAGCAAAATCCTACTGATATTTCTTCCCAAGCAGAAGGTGGAGCAGGAACCCATCTTTATTAACAAATGCTCAATTATAACCATGGAGTTTAATACAGGTATCGACGGATGTATCGACGGATATATCGAACGGATATATCGACGGATATATCGAGGTATCGATGAAATTCAAATATAAGTGGTTCAAAATGCACTAAAATGACGGATATTTATAATAAACGTTTGAATTTTGCCTTGAAATTTTGACCAATTCTTATTTACATATTTCCACATGTTTTAGAATCAAGATATGATAAATAGAGTATATGTAGACATTATTTTTTATTTTTTTAAATATTTTTTACTGCGAAAAGTGTATATAATATGTATAAATCAACTATACTAATTTAAACACACATTTATTTTATCTTCAAAATAATGTTTACCAAACTAACAACTTCATTAAATGTAAAAAATTATATGATTTCTTTTCTGAAGCAAGAAATTACTAGATCATCATATTTATAAATGCATTATTTTACATTATTTTAGTCACAAAACACAATCTAAAGCACAAATACAACCTACATTGAATTTCTTGGAGACTCAAAATCACTAACCGTAGTTACCACTGCTATGACTATTACTAGGCATGGATGTATCATCTCCCCGGGGGCGGTAATCCAGTTAAAATATTCAAGCCATGACATACAAGTTGATCGGCCCCATGCCCAGCTCTACAAGATCCATGATCTTCATCTTGTGTTGCATGTGTGAAATCTGCCTCACATGGAAAAGGACTGTATGGTACATAATCACTCCCATAATTGTCACCATACATGCTTGCATCTTCTGCTCCACTTTGTCCATCCCCACCTTGAGTAACTGTTGTTGTAGTTCTGCCTTCATTCCCCCCATCATCATCATCATTATCATCATCATCATCACATCTTCCGTGAGCTGAAGAACCTCTAAATTTAGGTTGGGAACCGAATCCAGGTGGAGGACCAACTGTTTCATCTGTTGAACATTCTAGACCAACCTTTTCAGACATCACTTTGTTGACATCAATCCCAAATTCTTCAGCATGACTTCTAATTTGCTGATCAGGATTTCTATCACGATCATCTAAATTTACATGCCTAATCCATTGAAAAAGAGGATATTCTTCTTCATCACCAATGTCAACAGAAATATCAAGAATATTCAAAGGATCTTGCTCAGTCTCCTCTTGTGCAGCTTCCATGTCTCTAACCCGTAATCTCATATTATAGTAACAATACACAAGATTCTGCAGAGATTTATGGGCTAACCCAGGTGTCGAATACCAACACTTCAACGAAAAAATTATCGAGAAACCCGTGTCTATCTCGAACCGAATCACTTAAACGAAACAATTATTTGTGTTACACTATTACCACAGTTTTGTATAAATGACTTCAATTGCTAATATTTTTGAAAAAATGAAATAATTCATCGAAATGTCGCTTATATTTTTAATCATAAATGTAAAAACAAAAAAAATATTTAATTTAATATGGATATTTACGGATATATCGAGATTTATCGAGATATCGATAAATATCGACGGATACACGGATATATCGATGGATATTCCGTGACATTGAAATTTTTATGGATATTTATATCGAGGTGTACAGATATCGGATATATCGACGGATATATCGAGGTATCGACGGATATTTAATTCCATGATTATAACGCAGAAGATTAAAAATTTAACAATCGAAGTTAGATTTTCCTTACACGAAGATTGCGATGAAGGAATTTGGTTTAGGATCTGCACGGTTTTGTTTTTATTTTTCACTTTTCAATTCGAATAATCCTATTTTTCTGAATGGCAACTTAGGCCTAATTTGGTATCAGGTTGCAGTTTGATGGACCCTCAACTCAACCCAAGTCTTCACGGCCCAAGGTGGCACAGTTTGGACTTTGGACTAAGAATTATGAGCTTAGCTCTATTGTTGGAGTGTAAAATTAATAATAGGACCGGGCCTAGTAATGTTGGCCTTAAGAGGACTAAAACAAAGAAATATTTGAGCTTCAGGTTAGTTACTTTTGGGCCTAAAGAGTGTTTAATCCTAATAGAATTAATTAAGATGATTAATGGTGGTTAAAATTGGTTAATTAAGTGAATTAGTGGCCGGTTATTTCTACTTAAAATGTGGACAAGTTAAATGCAATTCACATGCTTAATTAATTTCGGATTAGGAGTTAATTAACCACTGATGTGAACACTATAAATAAGAGTTTTTCTTATGAAGAAGGGGTTGGCAAATTCATCAATGACAAGAAGTCAAATTATCATCTTAGTTGGCTAGATTTGTAGGAGTAACCCTTAGAATTAGAGTAGTCTTGTAACTTAGGGGTAGTTTTTTAACTTAGCATTTTCCCTTTGATCACGTGTACTCAAGCAATCCGAGATCTTAAAATCTCATTTCCTTGTATTTCTCTAGTGTCCTTGAATAAAATTCTTGTTTCAAAGTACTTCCTAATCTTTGTATTATTGATTAAGACTCCCCACCCTTGCATATAAGAAACAAGGGTGAGAACCCTTAAATTCGACCGATTAAACAAATTGGCACACCTGGTGGGACACTAGGGAAGTTTGTGCAAATCATGCCTCCAAAAACTAGGCATAACAACAATGAGAAAGAAGATAATTCCGCCTCTAACATAAATGTAAATGAAACTTATCAGTATTGGTGAAAGATCGACTTCTGATGAAGGAATAACTCTTGCTATGTTGACACAAGCAATGATGGAGTTAATCTCACAAGTGCAGAAGGCACAAATGAACACTGATAAAAATCCAGAACAGGTGAGTTTGCTTTTGCAATCACAAAATGCAATGATAGAACAAAATGGTCATAATCATGCTATCCTAACTGATGCAATTAACAATTTGTCTAAGCATGTTATATCTATGACTACTTTGAATATTGGTACTACACCAGATGGCCTTAGGGTATCAAATTCTGTTAATGGAAGTTCACAAAATAATGTAACTAGGGTGAGTAGTGTTAGACCACCTCCAGGAATAATTATGAGAGAGTTTGGTGCTTGCTCGAATCCAATAACAGGTAATGTTATGGATAATTTAAGTGGAAGATCTGGAAGAATCAACCCATATCATAATATTTTTCCTCAAACAGATAAACTGACTCCAAATCGAGTCAAACCTATTGAAGAAGCTTATGAGAATCTTAGAATTCCAGTGAATAGCCAAGGTGTTCAGAATAGAAATGTTGTAGAGGCCTGGGGGCAAACTCAGCCTAGGAATGAAAATAATGTTTGTGGTAATTATGAACAAGTTCAAAATCCTGTTAGAAGAGACAATGATCTTCAAAATATGTTGAGAGATCAGGTTTTAGGGATCTTACAAGAGCAGTTAGTGCCTGTAGGGAGAGGTGGACAAAGGCCTGTGTATAGGAAACCATATCCGGATTGGATCGATCAATGCAATCCATTTCCAAGGGGGTATAAGGTTCCTGATTTTTCATATTTTCTGGTGACGATGGTTAGTCAACACTAAAACATATTGGAAGGTTTAGTATTAGATGTGAAGATGTGAGTGACTATTTCAAACTTAGAATGTTTGGTAATACCCTCACTAGTGCTGCATTTAACTGGTTTATTAATTTACCAGCAAATTCTATCCTTAATTGGCATCAAATGAACCGTATTTCATGCTCAATTTTATAGGACAGAACCAGAAGTAACTATGGCAGATTTGGCCAAAATAAAACAGAAACCAAATGAAAAAGTAGAAGACTTCATTGCTCGATATAGACAAGTCAAGTCTAAGCTTCTGGTGCAATTGCCAGAAAGAAAGCATATTAGTATAGCTAGAAATGGCTTAGTCCTTGAGCTTAGAAAGAAATTTGAAGATAGGGAGTTTGTAGATTTGGCTCAAATGGCATCATGTGTCTCAAAGTATGAAAGACTCTTAGAAGAAGATGATGGTAAAAGAAGAGTGCCTAGAGCAACATATTATGCTCAAAATGAAGTTAATTTTGGTTTAGGGTATTATTCTGATGATGAAATTGATATAAATGTTGCTGAACTGAACTTGAGTAAACCTCATGTTTGTACAACATTGAAAAAAGCATCTCATAATGAAAGTATTAAGAAACTAATTGGAAAATTTGATAAAGTCAATAGGCAGTTTTCTTTTGACATTACAAAGACTGAGCAAATTTTTGATGTATTGTTTAAAGATAAAAAGATTAGCCTGAAAGATGATCATAAAATTCCAGCAGAATCTGAAATAAAGGATAAAAGATACTGCAAATGGCATAACAATTGGTCACACTCGACTAACAATTGTTTATCTTTGCGGCATTCATTACAGGATGCAATTGAAGCTGGAAAACTAAAGTTCCCTAATGGAGATAAGGCTATGATGGTTGATCAAAATCCTTTTCCTCCTGGTGTAACTATTAGCACATTAACTCCTATGATGTCTGAACTGGAAAAGTCACAGTCTCAGGAGAATGTGAGTTCAGGGAGATCAAATGGAGAAAAGAGGAAACTTCTGGAAATTTTGAGTAAGTGTGCTGATGCTATGATTGTTCCAAAGAATGAACAAAGCCAGAGCTCGAAAGAACCAGAACTCAAGCAAAACCAAGGACAACAACAGCAAAGATCTTTTGCTGATATCATGAGAGAGGAAGAGATTAAAGCTGGGGAAAGGAGAGTTCCATTTCTTGATGGAAGAAGATTTCCCATGTATCTCAGACCATACCCCAGATCAGTTCAAAGTATTCATGTGGGAAGCAATTACCCTGGAAAAGATTTTAGGGGTGAATTCCCTGCTGGAAGAAGTTTTGGAAGAGGGAAAGCTATGTTTCCTCAGTTTGTTCAACAAGGACAAGTTAGAATGGTGCAGAACAGTTAAAGGCAAGTTGTGGAAGTAGGAGAGCCTGTTAAGAGAAGAATGTTATCACATGAACTTTTACCTAGGAGAAACGTGTGGGAAAGAGTGAGTTCTTCACAAAATAGAGAGAAAAAATCTTTCAAACCACCACCTGATACTCATGCAGATCGATGGTTTTCAAAACTATATGTGGATCCTCAGGAAATGGGACTTCCTCCATATAGAGATATGCCTCGAACTCAAAGAAGGAAGTGGCAAAAGTTCAATCAAGTAGCTAAGCAAAATTATATGCAAATGGCTAAAGATTGGGGTTTGACAAATAGGACTTATGTAGTTCCAAGTATGGAATCTGATGATGATAAAATGTAAGTGAATGTAGTTCAAATGGAGGAGAAAGTTGGTGGAGAAATAGAAGGTAAAAATCCCATATTTGATAGAAAGAAAGAAGAATCTAAAGGAGAATCTTCACATCAAGGAAGTTCTGACTTACCTGATAAAGTGTCAATTAACTATGTTTTGCCTAATGCATTTTTGGCTTATGAGAAGCATGATTCCTTGAATGAAGAAAATGAAACAGAAGAAGAGTTGATAGAGCCAATGACATCTTTGGAATTGGAAGATGAAGGAGATTGGACTCTAGAGGCAAATGTTGTGGAGGAAGAATTAGGTGATTCAAGTGATAAGTCAAATCATCCAAATGAGATTGTAGTGGAAAGTAAGCAATGGAAAGTATCTTTTGTCAAGCCATCAGCTAAACTTACTCAACATTTAAGACCATTCTACATTTCTGCTATAATGAATGGACTCCCTGTAAAGAAGATCCTAGTGGATAATGGAGCTGCCGTAAATGTGATTCCTCATAGGATGTTGTCGAAATTGAAAGCTGAAAGTACAGAATTGCTGCCCTCAGACATAGTCATTTCTGGATTCGATGGTGGTGCTACAAGGGCTAAAGGTATCTTACCAGTAAATTTACAAGTGGGAGAGGTAAGTTCAGTTACTGCTTTCTTTGTTATCAATTCTTCAACTACTTATAATGCATTGTTAGGTAGAGATTGGATTCATTCTAATAGTGCAATTCCATCATCATTACATCAGATAGTTTTGTTATGGAAAGAAAATGGAGAAATTGAGATTGTTCAAGCAGATAACAAGCCCTTCGTAGTGAGTGTTGGCTGTCTGGATGCTTAGCTTTATTCCAATACATATGGTCCTCTGAGAATTGAAGAAGGTCTGAATGGTGAAGCACCAAAGGCTACTTCATTGATTGACAACAAAGAATGGAATAAGTTGACTGTAGAAACTATCTTAGACTCAGTGAGGACTTCATCAGTATTTATAGAAGAGATTGTTGATGATGAATAAAGACATCCCATTTGTGATAAAAGAAACTCTAAAGAAAGTTCATGCTTATTCAATTGATAAAAGTTTGTTCCAAATTGAAGGTGAAGAAAATGCTAAATCAGTTTGTATTGTAGATAGTCAAGTTTCCTTGTTAGAAGAAAGAGAAAAGGAGGAAGTACAGGTTACAGTACAAGATCCTCTGATAGAAGTGAACTTGGGGGCAGATTTCGGTGAATCAAAACCTACATATGTAAGTTCATTCTTATTAGAATCTCAACAAAAGCAGTTAGTAAATTTGTTAATTAAATTTAGAGATTGCTTTGCTTGGGATTATATTGATATGCCTGGACTAAGTAGGGACCTAGTGGAGCACATGTTACCAATTAAGGCTAATGTAAAACCTCACAAACAACCTGCTAGAAGAGTAACGCCTGACATTTATCCTAAAATAAAAGAAGAAATAGAAAGGTTGTTGAAAACTGGGTTCATTAGGCCTGTTAGGTATGTTGAATGGCCATCTAATATAGTTCTAGTAATGAAGAAAAATGGAAAACTTAGAGTGTGCATTGATTTTAGAAACTTAAACAATGCTTCACCTAAGGATGAGTATCCTATGCCAATAGTAGATATGCTTACTGATTCTGCTGCTGGAATGGAGTAATGTCATTTCTGGATGAATATTATGGGTATAATCAGATATTCACAGCTGAAGATGATATTTCTAAAACTGCATTTAGGTGTCCAAGTTCTCTAGGAACTTATGAATGGGTTGTAATGCCATTTGGATTGAAAAATGCAGGAGCTACATATCAAAGAGCTATGAATGCTATTTTTCATGATATGATTGGAAAATATGTAGAGGTCTATATAGATGATATTGTAGTTAAGGCTACTGACTTTGATGAACATCTTAATAGGCTTGAAATGTTATTAAATAGAACTAGATTAAGGGGTTTGGAACTAGATCTTTTGAAATGTGCATTCGGAGTTCAAGCTGGTCACTTCCTAGGTTTTCTAGTTCATAGAAAAGGAATAGAGATTGATAAAAATAGAACAAAGGCAATTCTGGATGCAAAAGCTCCAACAATTAAGAAAGAGTTGCAAAGTTTTCTTGGACAAATCAATTACTTACGCAGGTTTATCTCTAACTGTGCAGGAAAGTTATATGCTTTTACTCCATTGTTGAGACTTAAATTAGAGGAGAATTTTCTTTGGAATGATGAACATCAAGTGGCTTTTAAGGAAATCAAGAAATACTTGATAAATCCACCTGTGTTGATGCCTCCAAGAAAAGGAGTGAAGTTTAAATTATGTGTTGTTTGTACAGAGAAATCACTTGGTGCGTTGTTAGCACAAGATTCAAGTGAAGGAAAAGAACAAGCTGTATATTATTTAAGTAGAAACATGATAGATGCTGAGTTGAGATATTCAGCCATTGAAAAACTATGTTTGACTGTGTATCTTGCATGCATGAAGTTAAAGCATTACTTGATTAATGAACAAGTAGACTTAACTTGCAAGTATGATGTTATCAAATACATGTTAAACAAACCTGTGATGGAAAACAGGATTGGAAAATGGGTTCTGGCTTTATCAGAATTCTCTTTAAATTTTGTCCCCTAAAAGGCTATAAAGGGCCAAGCATTGGCTAATTTTTTAGCTGATCATCCTTGTCAGATGACATTACCTGAATTGGATGAAGTCATCGTAGTTGAGCCTATTCCATGGATTTTGGAATTTGATGGTTCAAAGATTAAACTGGGGGCAAGGGTCGGATCAGTGTTAATTCTTTTATATTTTAAGGGTACTTACATTAAAACTGGTTATAAAAGCTCAAAGTCTCTAGTTCTTGAGTTTTAGCAGTTAAACTTTGTTCATTTAAACGTAATCTAGAATAGAGTATTTGGAGAAAATATTTGATACACAAATGAATTCTGATTAAAATAAGGAATTGCATTTGATAAAAGAGAAACTCTTTTAAGGGAAATATTCTTGCAAGAAAATTTAAGTATTATACAAAGTAGAACCGAATTAAACTAAAGAGAAGCAATATTCTTCCTTAAATTTGACCAAACTGTGAGGAGAGTTTCCTGATCATAATTCAAAAGTTCAAGAGAGTATTCAACAGCATTTCTCCTGCTGGACAAGTTGCAAAACATAATAATCCTCTCTCGATATTGAAGACAAAAGTCATGAAAACGCTCCTGCTCCTCTTCTGAGTAAAGATTTGAATAAGAGTGAATTCCTTCAGACCACATCATTCTAAGCTCCAACTTTACACATTCCAAAGTGAAGAGGAAATTCTTCAAATAGCTTATTTCTGTTTTGTTATCAGAAAAATGAGATGAGATTAATAACAAAACCAGTTGGCTAGCAGTTATGAGATTTTTGCAATAAGAATTCTCAGGAGCTAAAGAAGACATCTTCTCGAGGCAAAGCGAAGACTTAGTTAGTTTCAAAGCAGTGAATTGTTCTATATCTTCTGTTAAAAACAGAAACATGACTTTCAGATCTGACATAGATTTTTCAAGTAATTTTGGGGATTTGAATGTGGGAGAATCCATTATACAATCAAGAGCAAATCGAAGAGATGGCAGGTCAATCTGAAACAAGAATCATGAAGTTAGAAAAATATTACCTAAAAAGCAGAATTTGATGGAGAATCTCCATCAGAAGAATTGTTTTCTGGATTATTTTCAAGTTGGTCTTCTTCATAATCAAAGTCAAAATCCTACATAAGACAGGAATGTTAATCAATGAATTCATAAACCTGGAGATAAAGTAAGATAAGTACTCACTGAATCACTAGCCATAGGAAAATTTTGTGGAGTGTCAGGAGTTGCTGGCTTCGGATCATCATCAACTGACATAATCATAGTGAGGTTGGTGGAATTCTGTAAAAGAAAATAATAATAAAGTGATAATAAAATCATAATAAGAAGAAAGAAATTAATTTGTTAAATCAAATAATTCTTACTGGAGAAATCGAAAGATTGCTGAAGATTTCAGCTCTGGTTTGTTTGAAGCAGAGGGTAAAGCCATGTTCAACCCACCAGGAATTAAAAGCTTCATGAACTCCAAGAATTGATTTGAAGATCATGAATGAGTCCCTCACATCATGAATAAATTTAGCATTTACAGTGAAGAGAGTTGGAAGTTCCCAATCTTCAGTAAGTTCATGGATGGGCTCAAAGTTGGGGTTAGTAGTAAAGAAATTGGGAACAAGGATCTATTGTAGAAGGCCAAATTGCCTGTGACAAAATTTAGGAGAATATGTGGTGGAAAAAAGAGTGCCTGCAGAAGGACCAGATCCAATTTTTCCAACAAGATCTCTAGGACTAATGAAAGATGCCCAGACAATGTTCATGTCTTCATAAATTGAGATGAAAGCCATCAAATTTCTTTGGGTAACCCAAAAGAGACTAGCATATTTGTCTTCAAGATGGTCATAAGGAGTAAAAAACCTATGATTAGTTACTTGAAGGTTCAAAAAATAGTCAATAAGACTAATAAGATCAGGATGTTTAGGATTTTTCACTATGTGCTGCCTTAAATAGGAACTGTTTCTGGCATTACTAATTGAAAAATAGTGAGGTGCAGAAGAGTAAAAATAAACATTGAACCATAATTAGAAAACCCATAACGGTCCTTCTATGTGGGAAGTTGTAGACACCCATTTTTGTCCTATATCCTTCGATGTAAATCAATTCATGTCTTAATAGGTATTAGGGTCACCTGAAGGCATTTCAGGCATTCTCGCAATAAGGGCATTTTGGTCATTCATACACTCAGGGGCATTTTAGTCATTTTTAAGTCCATTTTTAATTTAGAATAGCTAATTCATTTAAATCATTTAGGGTGCATTTGAAAAATTCAAAAAAATCTTAGTGTGCGCTTTTGCATGTTCCACGTCTTAGTTTCATTTAGTAATTTAGCACTGTTGCTTTTTAATTATGTAGTTTAAGTTCAATTTAGTTCTTCAATTAACTAATCCTCAGTTTAGCAATTAATTAGACATGCCTAAATTCTCAATTTATCAATTAATTAGATATGCACAAGTTGGATCTGCATTTTCTGTGTGCTTCTGCACTTCATGAGTTAATTGCATTTAGTCATGCTACATTTAATCATATAGTTCAGGCACTTTTGGTAATGGGTCAAGTCTCGAATTGGCATTTTCATATTTAATTTCTAGTATGTCTCATCCCTTTTCATAAATCCTGTTTTTGCATTTCTCATTGGTCTATTGGTCACATATGGCTAGTTACATGCATATCCTCCATAACTCATAATTAGGCATTGGCATCTTAGTTAAAATGTAGAAATAAATTCATGGCATTTAAATTTTCAACATGAAGGCACTTAAATTTCCAAACCTCCAAAATAAAATGCTCAGGTTACAAGATCATATTTTTACAAAATACAAAAAATATCTTCATTTACAGGGAATTATCAAGTCCCTAATCAGTTCCCATTTCCCTTTCCTACTCCTTTCTCATCTCTTATCCCACTTGTTCTTCCCTAAAGTCTTCTTTTCCTTGTGCTTAGGAGCACATGCTGCAAGTAGCTTTGAATCGCATCACCAGGCACCTGTTCCTACTCAAAGTAATCTTTTTTCCTTAATGCAATATCATTTGCTTGAGCTTTACCAGATCTAGGACATCAAACCTGCAAACAGCATGTGTTCCAGTTTTAGCTCATTCTCAGATTGTCACTAGCCAACGTACATCACAGCAAAGGGTCAAAATCCACAAAATATGCAGCAATGCATAAAAGCAGCAGGAAAATCAATATTGCAACAATTCAGCGTAGACAGAAATAGATTTAAAGCAATTAACCAAGAATGAAAATTTATCACAGCTTCACAAGGATTAGCATACAACTTTGGCAGAAGAAAAACATTTGTACAGAGAAATTAGGGAAAGGTAAAGGCAAGACACAAGCACATCACAATAAACAGGATAACGCTCAATTATCAGTTCACATTGCAACACCATTCCCAATTACTATCAGAATCCATAGACAAGAACCATCAAAGTTATAATGAAATAAAATGGCATGGGAAACCGGCTTACCTAATTGTTCTGAACTTAAACCGAGAGCTATGGAAAGTCAACAGAAGAGGTCCTAGCTGACTTGGCATGGCATGGAGCGGCTTCAAACGAAATTCCACGTTGTCACATTAGCCACTTCAGCGGATTACAAAGGAGGATGAACACGTGAATAGTCAAGGAATTAAGAGGATGAATAAGACAACATAAACAGAAGGAAGAGAATGAAATTGAAACCGTATTTGAGGCGATGACCTGGCAATACAGGTGCAGACAAAAGAGCACCCAAATTCTTGATTAACCTGCTGAATCATCACCTCCAGCAGAGAGTGCCTGAGAAACTCGAAAAAGACAAGAACAGGGTCAATTAAGTGAAATCGAGCCAAAATTTAAAGACCCTTGGATCAAGAATCAACTAACGGTGGAAATGAAAAACTAGGGAGGTTTATATGCCTCATTTTGTCTTCAAATCAAAGGGGGGTTTTTCGAAAACAGAGGGGGGCAACTAGGGTTTTAGACGAAAAAATTGAGGGTTCTTAAAGGGAGAGGTCGTTTTTTAGCGTTTAAGGGGGAATGGGCTAGAAATCTAGGGTTTTTAGTTGCTAAAGTCTAGGGTTTTAGTTTGGGGCAGAAAAGACACTGAAATTAATGAGCAAAAAAATCGAAATTAGTAGAGAGGAATTACCTTTGAGTTCCGTTGAAGTCGGGAACCGTCAGAGTCTTCTATTCCCACTGTCAATTATCTTTCTAGTGGACGGTCATTCACTTTGGGTTAATTTAGGAGCTTGCTTTTCGAGTCTTGCTTCGCCGAATTAGTGTAGGGGTTTCGGCCATTTGGGGTTAGGGTTTATTGTGTCGGGTTTTGGGATCGTTTCTCCGACGGTGGTCGTTGGAATCGGTGGTTTCAAGGTTTGGGTAGCTAGTTTCAGACCTTTTCTTTTTGATGAGTCTAGGGTTTCTTTGAATCGAAGGGAAAAGAGGGCAGCTTTAGGTGCTGTTGGGGTCGGGTTTAGCTGTCGGCGGTGAAAGGATCTAGTTGCAGCGCCGGTGTCGGTGTTGAAGAGAGAGAGAGAGAGACTAGGGTTCGATTGAGTCGAGGAAAAAAGAAGAAGAAAAGAAGGAAAAGAAGAAAAGGAAGAAAAAAAGGAAAAAGGGTTCGGGTAGAGATAAAACGGCGCAGTTTCAGCAAAAGTTTGGGGCTTTTTCATCAGATCAGGGGTAAAGTTCCTCTTTATTCATTGATTGAGTAATTTAATTTACAATTTCGTGCTATTTAATCCCTGGAAGTTTAATCTTAAGATAACTTAGGCCTAAAAAGATTAAATTTTAGTAAGTTTGAAATAAAAATACCATCTTTGAGTTCAAGAAGATTAAGTTTTGATAAGTTTAAAATAAAAGTTGGGACTTTAGCTTAAAAAGATTAGATCTTGGGAAATTAAGTGCAAAATTTGGCTTTCAATTTATGATTTATGAGTAGATTTTGTTTAAGTTAAGTTCTTAGCTTTTTAATTAAGTAAATAATTTAGATTATGAATATTTTTAAGAAAAATGAAAAGTGTTAGTTAAGCATTCATATTCATGTTTATTTTTCATAAATTGTTGCAAGTTACTATGTGCATTTGAGATCAATTAAAGTGACTCCCGTGATGGGAAAGACGGGCGGCTTATTCATGCGTGTCTAAGTTTGCTCGCCTTCTCCCGGAGGCTTGGAAATGTCCAGAGACTGTTTACCATTTATTGGGAGGCGATCAAAGGCGTTCCTCGTATAACTAATGGGTAATTAAAATTGAAATTGGATTTTCATGCATCACGTGCATCCATGCATTTCAAGACTAAATCCAGTGATTAATCAAAGATTAAAATTCAAAAGAGATCGAGATCAAGATGTAAGAAGTAAGAAAAGGTGAATCAGTAATAAGTAACTTAATTCAGGGCAATTAACTGAGTCAGTAATCAACTTAATTCATGGTAATTAAGTGAGTCAGTAATAAACTTAATTCAGAGTAATTAAGTGAGTCAGTAATCAACTTAATTCAGGGTAATTAAGTAAGTCAGTAATCAACTTAATTCAGGGTAATTAAGTAAGTAAGTAATAAACTTAATTTAGGGTAATTATGTGAGTCAGTAATAAACTTAATTCAGGGTAATTAAGTGAGTCAGTAATCAACTTAATTCAGGGTAATTAAGTAACTCAGTAATCAACTTAATTCAGGGTAATTAAGTAAGTAAGTAATAAACTTAATTCAGGGTAATTGAGTGAGTCAGTAATCAACTTAATTCAGGGTAATTAAGTAATTCAGTAATCAACTTAATTCAGGGTAATTAAGTGAGTCAGTAATCAACTTTAATTCGGGGTAATTAAGTGATTTGAGTAACTTAATTCAGGGTAATTAAGTAGTTCAATAAGTAACTTAATTTAGGGTAATTAAGTTTAGTAAGAAGAAGAGAATAGGGAAAATAAAATGGTTTAATTCAGGGTGACTGAGTCAGTTAAGAATCACAGAAAGATAATCAGTAATAAAGGCTTAATTCAGGGTAATTGAGTTAATTGAAAAACAAAAAGAGACTTAGTTGCTAACAAAATAAAAAAAGAAAGAAAGAATAAAAAACCCTTTTCGAAAAATTAAAAAGAGTTTGTGCTTGCATTTGTTCTCTTTGGTTTTTCGAAAGACAAAAATCAATTAATCAAAAAGAGTCTTTTTTCTCAAAGTTTTCAAAAGAAGGGAAAGTTCCCGACAAATAACAATTTTCAAGAAAAATAAATTGTTTTAATGGTAAGTTTTAAAGAAAATCCTTATCATGAGGAGCCCAAAAAGAGAACAAAATAGAAAATGGGAAAAATCCCAACATTCCTCTTTCGAAAATTCAAAACCCATTTTTACTTGTTTATTTTGCTTAAGTTTAAGGATTAATAGAAGAGTTTAAGGGCACGGATATTTAAGAATACAGACAACCGATAATAGAAACCCACAGTAGTCTAGACTAGTCAGTGCCGTCTTTTGACGGGCGTCGTGGGGGTGCTAATCCTTCCCCACGCGTACCCGACTCCCGGACCATAGAATCTCTGGTTAAGTAGACTTTATTAGGTTTAGTGGTACCTTTGCCGAGCATAGGTTAATATTATACTTAATAATTGGATAGGTGGCTAATCACACCTAGGCAAAAAAGATTAGTGGCGACTCCTAGAACTCAGTAAGGGGTAGGATCCCTCTTTTATGTCGTTCAACGGTAGGGTTCGGTCACCCCCCGGACCCGGACGTTGCGACAGAAGTTGGAACATTTGAAGATATTTCAGCGACATGGTAAGCCTTGGCCAAAATCAGAGTTACTAGATCTACAAATTCATTCCTATTTAGACCTTCAGCAATAGGAAGATATTGATTACCAGCACTAACTGGGACACAAAAGACAAACTTGCATAGCCAATATAATAAAAACCCTATGTGCTCTTTGTTATCAGGGACAATATAGGGAGTGATACATTGCCTTTCCAGAGTACGAAAGGAGTTATAGTTCTTTAGAGGGAAATCACTTAAAGGTGGATCAAAAAATGTTCTATGATGAGCTCCTAATCTGGAACACTTTATCCCACTTAACATGGATAGATCTTTGGAAGTCAAAGTCATCCAACCACATGAAACTAATAACACATTGTAATTCAAAGACCAGAATAATGGTAAGGTAGCCATAATATGAGGATCAATGCTTGGAATATTTAGAGTAAGTTCAAGCAAATGGAAAATACCTAGATTTTGCCAAAATGGAGTGTATATCTTGGCCAATTTGGTGTACCAAACCAGGAATCGTTCATTAGAAGATGGCCATGAAAAAATAACAAATTCTCCCATGAAATAGTTTAATACTTGAACATTTGGAGTGTGTAGCAACAAATTTTCGGTCTTTGGGATGGGAAACCAATCTTCAAGCTCGGATAAATCACTGACTTGATTTCCACAAATAGTGCCGGCACTATGATTTCCCATTCTAGCATTAGTATTTGCCATGGTCTGAAGTCTATATTTGGTATCTTTTCTAAATGGAGAAGTTCTATTCAAAGGTTTAAGTGGTTCCATGTTAATGTTATTTTTGTGAGAAGAACAAAAGTGGTGAAAAGAAGAAGATGAAACAGTAAAGTAGTGGGCAGGTGAAAGGAGTTGAAAAAGAAAGTACAGTTACTAGCCTGATTAATAGGGTTTGAAGAAGGAAAAATCGAAATTAATTTTGATTTAACGGTAATAAATCAAATAATGATGTTATAAATCAGTATTTGATTTGGGGGCAATTGTTGGAGTGTAAAATTAATAATAGGACCAGGCCTAGTAATGTTGGGCTTAAGAGGACTAAAACAAAGAAATGTTTGGGCTTCAGATTAGTTACTTTTGGGCCTAAAGAGTGTTTGATCCTAATAGAATTAATTAAGATGGTTAATGGTGGTTAAAATTTTTTAATTAAGTGAATTAGTGGCCGGTTATTTCTACTTAAAATGTGGACAAGTTAAATGCAATTCACATACTTAATTAATTTCGGATTAGGAGTTAATTAACCACTGATGTGAACACTATAAATAAAAGTTTTTCTTATGAAGAAGGGGTTGGCAAATTCATCAATGACAAGAAGTCAAATTATCATCTTAGTTGGCTAGATTTGTAGGAGTAACCCTTAGAATTAGAGTAGTCTTGTAACTTAGGAGTAGTTCTTTAACTTAGCATTTTCCAATGATGTGTCAAGTGGGGGATCCCCCACTTGTGAAGAGGCAATCCCTTGAGATTGCTATTATAATAAGGTTAAGGTATAGATATGTTAAATTACTGTAATATCAATATCAAGTTTGTACTTTTATTTGTATAAACGAAAGTTCAATTTATTTTTTCGTCAAAAAAAAATTTTCAGTTCAAATTTGACTGATTATTAGTCATAATAATCAAATTTTATGTCTAAGGGTTAGAAAAAAAAGAAAAACAAAACACAGAAACAGGAGAGACACCCATATATGTGGAAAACTCCTCTAATTAATTTAATTAAAGGATAATCCTCCTTTAACTAATTTAATTAGAGAAAAAAAAACCACGGGACAAACCGACAATTTTCACTATATAATAAAATATACAATCTCTAGTATGTAAAAAATCAAAACCTAGATACACAATAGTACTAATGTGATATCAAATGCCAGTTGTGAAGCAACTTCATGATCTAATGAATTCCCTGAAATCCTAGTCTCACTATCATCAAGTTCCTACACTAATCCTATGCACTATAACAAGCTTTCTAACTCCTGCAAGATAGGTTGGATGGTTGGTCGGGTCTGGGGGTCTTCGGTGGTACATCTCGTCACCAATCCAACAATCTTTGTGGCTGATTCCTTGTTGCAACTGAAGGTCTAATGTACGATTTGTTGATGCTTTTTCTCCATGTATTCTTTTCGTTCAACTATAGCCTCCTCTTGCAGTTCATGTGCTTTCCCCTTATGCGGTCGAGTTCACCCTCTCATCTCCGCTTCAAACAACACTTTTGGTGACTTCATTATTACTTGTAGCATCATGACTCTAAAGCTATAGATATCAGTCGGCTTTGTTGCCATGTGGACTGTAATAATTTTAAAAATAAGATTAAAAACGAAGAATGAATTTGTCACTATTAGTAATAATTATACTAGAACTGTAGCCAGCACCATGTGTTTTGCTTTCTTATTTCACTAATAATTTTGTTTAACTACCTCAAAAATTAATTTTGTTTAATTGAAAATGTAAGAAATATTTTTTCTCTTTATTTTAATTTGTTTTACTCAGAGTGTAAGAATACATCATTTGAGAGCATTGCATTTTCAGTGTTCGGTACTTGTCCCAAGCCTAATGAAGCAGAAAATAGTATGAATTTTGGCACTATGTTTCAATAAAAAAAATCATTATGGAAGAATAAGATATAATAAACTTTGAGTTTAACTAATTTACATGCATTGCTTTTGGCTCCAACTTTTGTTGGCATAAATCCTTTGCCACAGATCAATAAGACAACAGAAAGCGTAACAAAAGCGGGCTTTGGTTTATTGTCCATACTTTTAATCTTGAAACCTAGAAGCTTGTTAAAATTAATTTTATGATTTAATCAGGCTTACCAACCACTCAAAATAAGGGTCAAGATTTTATTGATCAGGCCATGAATAGTCCCCTAACCAATAGACATTAACTAGAAACAAGACACATGATGTGTTGTGAATATGGAAGACCCAAGGGTGGAGAACCCTGCGCGAGATTATTTTTAATAAAGGAGGAAAACATAATGTGTCTAAGAGAAACACAAATTTAATGATAGAAACAAATACAAAATATGGCCCAAACTTGAATAGCTCAAACAAAAAACGTAGTCCAAAGTTAAGGAACCATCAGACCAGTCAAAGCAATCAAGGACATGTATCATATAAGGAAAACGAGACTTGGCCAACAGTTAGCATCCCACTTGTCAAACAAAAAACCAACAAAGGTCCACATGTCAACCAAAAAACCAAGCAAGGTGTCAACATGTGATTAAGTGACATTTCATTTGAATATAAGTTTTGACTAGGTATTCTACGTGCAAATGATAAATAGCATATAATAAGTTACGCCAAAATATTTGTTATTACAATAACTTCAATAACTTAGTAAGATTTAATCTCTAACTTGAAAGTCAAATCCAACAAGTTTCAATCTTGAATTACTAAAATACAATGAAGACACAAAAACGCATATAGCAATTCTTGAGAGAAAATGTGATTTTATTAATTTTGTGATAAAAGATCAAAAGGCAAAGTATACTATTTCAGCATCAACATAAAAGACCAAGGAGGGAAAATGAAATTGAGATCTAGGTAAAGTACAACTAGCCTAACAAGAAGAGTGAAACATTCCTGAACCAATTGATATGGATACGGATTGATTATTATGAATTAATTGTTACCTTGTTGAAGCTCTGGAGCTCTATATCTTCTGCTGTAAAAATTTGGTTGGTCATTTCCCTTGACTAATCCTCCAAAATCGCAAATCTTATCACGACAATGTTGAGAAAAAATATGTAATTATATCATGCAAGTGTACGTATGTAGTCGATAGTATGTGCTGACAAAGATGATCAATAGTATAGGTGTTAGTGTTACCTTATCAAGAAGAATATTATCAGGTGTTAGGTCACAGTAACATGATTGCTTGCCTGAACATACTCGAGCATCTTGGCGTATTAACAAATATCCCCACGACATTGTCCCACGTGAGATTTGATCGACATTTAAAAACATTTACTAAGACATTTTACAATTAGAAGGGTAAAGTAAATATTGCCGAAATTGCAAATTAGGCACCTTAATGTAAAAATTACAGACTTTTCATGTAATAAAACGTTTGTATTTATTCATCTAGCAAAATAAAAGTTAATTTTTAAAAAAAGTTATCCAAGAAAGTTTAACTATACTTATTAACTGGAAGGGTGGTCGGCTTGAATTTTTGCTGAGAGGGTGGTCGGCAAATGTGCAAGCACTAGATATAATTCATTCTTTTTAGGGCATTCTCCGTACCCAAGAAGTCGTACAATACATTGCCAGTAGCAAGAGGTAGAAGCCTCCTCTAAAAAAGTCTTTTCAACCTTCATTTTTAATATTAGAACTACATAAGTTTACTTGATTACATCTATAAATTCAAACTAATCGATTTTGTTTGTCTTATTTGCCTGCCAAAACAATCTATTCTCGTACTTCACGTCTTTGACGACAATGGGGGTTCCACTTATCTCACCAACATAGACATTGGCACTGGATCCATCGCCTATAAGCTTGCTGAATTTTCTTGTATAAGCGAATAAGGTTTTCAGAGGCATCCTTCTTATATTACCAATCTTAGCCATGATCTCTGTCGAATATGTACAAGCATTACAAAATGTGATCAACAAACAATTTGTGCAAAAAAAAAATGATCACTTTGAAAAACCTTCTATCCCAATGAAAAAGAAACAAAAAAGAGAGCAAGGCAATCAACATTGAAAAACCAAAACAATCAAAATAAAAATCCATCCATGCAAAAACTCGAATGCATCTAACTAGATTTACAATACCATCTAATTCTTAATGATAATCACAAGCATCACCACTAATTCAAAGTCAAATTACAAAATAAAATACACCCCTGCCCGATTACATTAATAAGCTCCAATGTTCCTTAAATAGCTACCAATGCTTACATAAAGCTTCATCACATTGAGCAAAAATCTAGAATCGTCACAAGTATGAAACTAACCGAATTTGACATCCATTTTGATGCCAATGTATATAACCCCTGCCACTAACATGCTCCCACATGGAACATAAAAACTGATTCAATATTGATTCTGCATGTTGACAACATATCACTTCACAACCTAGCTAGTCTATTTTTATCACTCATATGTTTTTTACTTTTTAACTTCTAACAACTCATAATTAACATGAAAACTTTGAAATATATGAGATTGTGATTAGTCCTTCATGACTGATGAGTCCATCACATAAATAAATCGGAACTATTTCAAAGCCCAAACATAAAAACAAGTCTAAAACAGTAACTACTTCAAAGACCTAATTTGGGCCATCTTATCAATTTCTGACCATTTTCAAAATTGTATTTTTTAGTTTGATTTTAAATATAATCGACACGTATATAAGAAAATTGATTTTTTTGTTTGAATTAAAAAAACTGAATTTCAATATACCTCTTGTTAATAAAAAAAAATAATACTCATTTCAATACACCTTTAGGCTAATGATTGTTTTGGGCTAAGCATAAGTAGAATCTGATCATTTCCAATCTATCAAACATTTAATCAAAAGTTTGATTTGGGCTAACTTGGGCTAATATGGAATAAGTCATAAGCCATGCAACTGGGAATGAAAGATTTACCGACTAAGAGTTTTCCTTACTTTTATTGAATTTAATAAACAAAAATGTAATGACCAAAAGATTAAACATTTGCGCAGGAGTTTAGAATTTAGATCCAATTCAACTAGCCAAGACAACAAAAATTAATGAAAATCACGTTTTTCCATGAAATAAATAATAAATCTGACAATCTTTAATCTAAAATGAATTTGGATAATAGTTTAAGCATGTTTAAGGAAGTAAGAGAATTAGAAGCTCTTAGAATGTGTTTGGATTGAAGATTTTCAAAATTTTGAAGAATTTAGAAATGAAGCATTTTAAAATGCATCATTTGAAAATGATAGTAGTATTTATAATTATTTAGTTTGGATAAAGAACTTTTTGGAGGATTTGGGATTTTCAAAAAAATAAAAAAATCAATATGGGTGTCATTAGATTGGATAAAAATATAATTTTTAGATTGGATAATTTTTATCCAATCTAATGACACCCATATTGCATATTTTTCTACATAACAAAAATATGTCTTTATCATTACATCAAATGCATTTTCTTGAAAGATAAACACTTGTTTATAATATTTAAATAATTGAAACTCAAATTTTAAGTGTTTATAGTCTTCCAAATTCCAATCGAATTGACCAATCGAACAATTCAGACCAATTGGACCGTGAACTAGGCCCTCTATCGGGCCCTTTTATCGGTTAGAAGACCTATCCAATTTTTTCAACATTGATGCTACCTTGTTAACAATTGCAGGAGAATAAGGGAAGAGGAGCTCAAGAGATTAGCTAGCTTGTTAACAATTGTAGGAAGACCGGTCCGGTTTTTACAACAATGTTGCTAACTTGTTAACAATTGCACTAACAGGAGAATAGGGGAAGAGGAGTTCAAGAGATTAGCTAACTTCTTAACAATTGCAGGAAGTTGCCAGTTTGAGGAGTTCACAAGTGCGAGTGAGTTGACACAGCTCCTCCTAACATTCTCCTCCCATAAATAGAAGTTCTTAAAAAATTCATCAACAAGACTTAAAAAATATTTAAAAAGGTAAAAGAAATAGAAGTACTTCAACAAAGATTTTTTTTTTAAAAAAAAGTAAGAAAGATAAAGAAAATAAAGGTGAACGACTAAATTGCATAAAATCAAATGTTTAAGGGCTAAATTGCATAGTTCAAAAATGTGTGAGGATTTTTATAAAATAGATAAAGTTGAAGGGCTAAATCAAGTTAAAGTAGATAAAGTTGAAGGGCTAAATCAAGTTAAATGAAATAGTAAAAGGACTAAATAGCATAAAATAAAAATATTTGAGGACCATTCTCTAAATTTTTCATTGTTTCCTATTCAACAAAATAAAAACACAAGTGTTCCTCGACTAAGAGGACACTTGTCAACAAAAGCTTGGGAGGGACTAATATTACTAGCAAATACCCACCACCGCGCTTCGCTGCGACACCTTACCTTTAATAGACTAATAGAAAAACATTTTAGACTACATTTAAAAAGTATTAATGAGTAAAAATAAAATATTTTAAAATGAAATAACTAAAGTTAAAGGGTTAAATCGTAAAAAATGAAATGTCTAGAGGTCTAAATTAGACTTGCTCAAGGGTTTGGGTACCCGCCCAGACCCGAAGGCCCACTCGATAAATGAGAGGGTTTTGGACAATAAGTTAAGACCTGAAGGTCGATTTTGGACAAAAAAGGAGGCTTTGGTTTGTTGTTAAAAGCCCGAGCCCGGCCCGGGTTATTAAGTTCCATATATGTGTGTGTGTGTGTGTGTGTGTGTGTGTGTGTGTGATATATAATATTAGGGTTAGCACTTAGCCGCTTCCCCTCTTTCTATGGTTTCTCTCGACTTTCCCTTTTTCATCCTTTCAAATCTGCTAGCAAATTTTTTTAGTCCTTGACATTGCCTTTAAAATAAATAATCTATTTTATCTCTATTATTGTAACTTATCTCTTCAATCTCTATTATTGTAAAAAAAATCCTTGAAAATTTTCAGCTTTTCATCGTTGTTGCTGGATTTAAAAGAAAAAAAAACAGAATGTTTTCATTTTATAGATCTATATATCTTTGGCTGGGATTTGTTTCTGGGTTCAATAGAAAACGCAAGGAAATTGATATATTGGAGAATAATGAAATTGATAGCAGTTTGCTATTTTGCCTTAAATAACTTTTACTTGGAGTTGATTGTTAAATCTTTATGTGAAATTGCTTACTGGAAGGGCCCAGTACAGGCTTCACTAAACTTTTCCAATATTCTTCAATCTTTGAGGTTTTTTTTAGGTAATTCAATCTTTAAGTTTTATTTAGACTGTCATTCGTTCATTACATGTTTCTTTTTTAATTTTACATCTGGGTGGGTTTTTGTGCAAGCTCTAGACATTTAAATTCAAATCTGTGCGGGCCCTGGTCAGATGACCAAGCCCGAATAGCCGTGCCGGGCCTGGTCAAGCAGAATATATATTATCATCCTATTAAAGCCCGACCCGAACCGGCCCATGAGCAGGTCTAGTCTAAATCGAAAAAGATAAAAACTGTTAGAGGCTTTTTTATAGAAAATTATAGTTGAAAGGCTAAATAATGTAAAAATAAAAATATCTAAATGACCAAATAACATAAAGTAAAATTGTCCGATGACTATTCTATAAATAACCCTAAATCATGTAAGAAAACCTAAATCCTTAAAAAGCCCGATGAAATTAAATAATAAAAAAATGGCGTGTTTAATGGCTAATCAGCCACTTGTCAGCATACTTTGAAAGCGATTAAAAGTATAATATAATATAATAATAATTATAATAATAATATATCATTAAGATCACTGTTTTCATAATCAGACCGGTTGGACCGGTTCAACAGGACCCGTTGGCCTCTCTAGTACGCTAAAGTGAGAGAACCACTGGTAAAAACCGGTTGGACCGACCGATTAGATTGGATCCGGACCGGATTTGACATATTACAATTTTTGGAAAATATTGAAAAATTTTCTGAGTGTGATGGATTTTGAATTCAAGACCTTGAGTATGAAAAATTTAATGGTTTTAGCACCATAGCAAGCATTTCCAAGTGATATAAATTTACCAGATATAATATAAGGTAGTGTTTGATTTGGGTTAATAACATATTACTGTTAGTAATGACATTACTGCCAGTAATGACGTTACCGGTAATGTGCACCAAAAGTTGTTTAGTTCGCCCCCTCGGTAATGTTGGGGTAATGACATTAACCCGTTTGGTGTAGGGTAATATTTTTGCACCTAAAATGCATAGATTACATAAATACCCTCATTCAATCCTTACAAAATTTGCCAAGGCAAAAAAAAAAAAAAAACTATATATCCTTGCAATTCTATGGCAAAATCACAATTATCATGTCCCCAATCTTTTATTAACTTGTCTAACAAAGATAATTCACAAAAATTCACAAATAATTAACATCTCATAATATTGATCAACCATATGAAAATAACTTGTCTAGCAAATGTTTGTTAGCAATCATAAACCATCACATATTGTCAACAAAAATTATCTTTTCAGACTCTAGACAATCATCTAAATGAAGCCAATAATGGACTTAATCCATGCAACCAATGACATCAACAATTTAACCCTGATTTGGAGTAAACATGACTTGTAGCATATAAAAGTGTGGGAAAGGCTTCCCTTTTAGCCTTGTAGCAAAATGAAATTGTTGTAACCATGCTTCCCACAACTCTTAAGGACCCTCAATCATCTTTGTTTCATCATTGAAACTAAACCCATGTTGTAGCATTTCTCGTGCTTGATTGAAATCTCTCTTCAACAGTTTCAATTTGCTCCTTAGTGCATACAATGAAGTGTGCCATCTTAGAAAACCTATCAACAACCATAAAAATAGAATCTTTACCTCTCCTAGAACGAGGTAATCCTAACACAAAGTCCATACTAATATGAGTCCATGGTTCATGAGGAATATGCAAAGGAGTATACAATCTATGAGGCTTAGATGTTGATTTAGCTTGTAAACATACAACGCAACTAGCAACATACTTTCCTACATCATGTCACATCTTAGGCCAAAAGAAGTGTTCATGCAATATGTAATATGTTCTTTCAACTCCAAAGTGACCCATTAAACCCCCTTCATGCGATTCCCTCATGAGCAAGATGCGCAAAGAACAAGAAGGCACACACAATCTAGATTCCTTAAACAAAAATCCATCATGCTTATAATACTTTCCAAATCCAGAATTTTCACATGCTTTAAAGATTTCACCAAAATAAACATCACTAGCATATAATTCCTTAATATACTCAAAACCAAGAAACTTAGAATTAAGCATGGAAAGTAAGACATACCTCCTTGATAAAGCATCGGCTACAACATTCTCCTTACCTTGTTTGTATCGCACAACATAAGGAAAGCTCTCTATGAATTCACTCCACTTAGCATGTCTCTTGTTCAACTTTTGTTGGCCTCTCAAATACTTCAAGCTCTCATGATCCGTATGAATCACAAATTCCTTAGGCCATAGGTAGTGTTGCCAAGTTTGCAACGCCCTCACAAGATCATACAACTCTTTATACCTGCCCAAAGAAAGAGAAACTAAAACTTGTCTGTTAACCCTAATCTCCTCTCTATCATTGAACCATCCTAAACTATAGGGTTTATGGTGTTTAGTGGTAGGTAACGCTAACTCCTTTACTAGGTATACACTAGCTATGTTTGTACAACTCCTTCCATCAATGATCACGCTACTAGGCTTCCCATTCGCATACATCCTAGTATGAAACAAACTCTCCCTTTGATTGTGCACATCCCCTTTAACACAGGCACTTAAAGTTCTTCTTGCAACTAAGTTCAAGAGTGCCGGTGTTGTACCATCATCATCCTCATCATCATGCGACAACCCCCTTTCATCATCTCCATCACCACTAGATCCTAGTGCGATTTCCTCATCTTCACTCTCAATTTCTGCATAGTTATTAGTAAACATAACCTTCTTGTTAACGCAATCCCTAGCATAATGACCATATCCTTGACACTTGAAACACTTAACATAAGTCTTAGAAGATGAACTTGATGAAGACTTAGATCCGGTTAGGGCTTGCCCCCTTTTGCGCCAACTCCTTCTCCTTGTTGGATGATTTATCATCCTTCTTGATTGGAGTTTTCCATGAGCTAGATGATGATGCAAAACTCTATTTATTCTTCTTTACTTGGCTTTCGGCCTTCAATGCATGTTGAAGCAATTCCTCAACATCATAGTGTTGTTGCATCTCCACAATGTCATGAATTTCCCTATTCAACCCCGCCAAAAACCTTACGATAGTGGCTTGTGGAGCTTCATAAACTTCGGCCCTAGACATCAACAACATCATCTCGGAGTAGTATTCATCAACACTCCTTGTTCCTTGCCTCAAAGATTGTAATTCTTGGTAGAGACCATTAGTATAAAAGCTTGGAACAAACCTCTTCCTCATAAAACTCTTTAGCACCAACCAAGTATCAATAGGTCTTTCCAAATTTCTTGTTCTAAAGCACAATGGAGCTAATGGAGATCATGACTCGGATAAACATGGAGATGTCTCGGACCATCAAGAAGATGCCAAGGTTGATCTCGGTTTGAAAGGAAGCTTGGAGAAGCTAGGAGGTGATGCCATCGCACATGACCCGCCAAAGCATGGAGTAGCCGCGCCATCGCATGGAACCATGACCGGCCACATGATTGGCCATCGCATGGGAGCATCGCACAAGACCGCGCACCAACCAGCCACAACCGGCCAATGGATCCTTTAGCTATTCCATAAGGTTCAAGGAAGCTTTATTGGGCTATGTTAGAACTCATCTTGGAGGTTTAAAGTCCATTGAAGATCAATTGGGCCTTTATTCTATCTTAGTTTAGCTATTTATTTAGTTTAGAAGACATTGGGTTGGGCCTTGTTTGACTAAGTCCAATCCTTGCTTAATTAAGTTATGTATTTACTTTTCCTAGTAGGACAAGGTGTAGGAAATTTCCTTGTTCTTTCTTTTATGTGTAAACCGCCCTTGAGGAGGTTTAAGGGGGTATATGCATCGACCCTATCACTATATAAAGGGTCCATCCCCCTCTTGTAAACATAAGTTGAGTTGATTAATAAAGTTGAGGATTATTTTCCCAAATTGATTATCTTAGCTTCATTGTTCTAGTCTGAGCAAGCTTAGGGTTCTTCAATCTTGTAGAGTCCTAGCAAACAATTAGGTTGGATTGCTTAATTGTTTGTGAATCTTGTGATCTTAGGTGTTCAATTGTAGGTCTAATTGAGGGTCTAAGGCCGACGAACGAAGGAGGGTTTATCTAGTGAAGATTGTTGACATACAAGTCTAGAAGATTTGGTGATTCAAGTTGATCTTTGGCGGGTCTCAAAGGTGGATTTGAACCGATTTGCAACTAGATTCGTATCAATTGGTATCAGAGCATAGGTTATCATCTTCAATCGGTAAATCTATCCTTCTATTCATCATTCATCAAGTTTTCAACCATCAAACTTCATCTTGTTCTTATCGCACCATATTGTTCAAAAAATCAGAAACTTTGAAAAATCATAGCCGATTCATCTTAACTCCAATCGACTTGAAATTTCATATTTGGAGTCCTCATACCCTGTAGTTTAATCGAAAAATATCAAAAAAATAAAAAAAAAAACTAAAAAAAAATTTCGACCAGAAACTTGTGATTTTTGTCCCGGATTCGTTTGAGCTCAGAAAGCTTTGAAATTTGAGATCTAGACTTCTTTTAGTGTGATGTTTCTGGGAAAAATATTAAGAAAAATCAAAAAAATCTGTGGTGTTATCGAGTTTCGACAGAAACTTGGAGTAAGTAGGGTTTTTGATTTGGGGATTAGGGTTTTTGTGCAATTAGTTCGATTTGTTGCAATTAACTCTAATTGATTGTGTAATTGAGTATCTTGGGTTGCTTTTGCTGTGAATTGAGATTTAATTTGAAGAATTTCAGGTTACAAACCCTATTGGATACAAGTGGTACTAGGGTTTTTACTAGTCGATTTGATTGTTTGAATTGTGCTTGAATTGAGTTTTGTGCAGCAAGTTTGGAGAAGGAATTCGACATACAAGGCCTGCATAAGTTGTTTGGGTTTTGGTTTAAGATCACTTTCCTTTGATTCACAAAAATTTTGCTACTAATTGTTTGTTCCTCAAGTAAGGTCACGAGAAGAAAGGGGTCTCTAGGAGTTGCTCTTATTAGACCTATTGAAAGCTAGTAAAAGGCATAATCTTGTGAGATCATCAAGAGAGTAGTGGATCGCCAATCCATAGGATTTGAGTACAAATACGAGAGCACAAGTCAAAGGTATAAACACACACACATTTGTGAGGTTTTTTAAAACTAATCTTTGTTCTTTTTGTAGGTACAATGGGAGATAGACAAGAAGAGCAAAATCAAGAAGTAAATACGAATGCCATGTTGCAACAAATCATGCAACAACTTGGTACCATGACAACGAGATTGGAGGCATTAGAAACTCGAAATCAACAAGCTCAACAAGGAGCCAATGCCGCAATCAATAATGAAAGAGTTCAACCTCCACCAAGACAAGTTGTTCCTCGGATGGATCCAATGGAGAGATTGAGGCAACAAGAGATTGGAGGTCAAGCCATCAATGAGAATATGCGGCCTAGGAGGGGAGTTGAAAGAGAAGAGCCTAAAGACAACATCAAGTATAAAATCCCTAAATTCAATGGGAGAGGGTCACCATCCGATTACTTGGAGTGGGAGTCGAAATTGGATATGTACTTTGATTATCACCCTCATGCCGAGCCAAAGAAGGTGCAAATTGCTACTCTTGAATTTACAGAGAATGCTTTAAATTGGTGGAATCAACTAGTGCAAGCAAGAAGAAGACTAGCTTATGTTTATCGAATTCTACAAGTCTAGAAGTCTTGGTCTTTCAAGTCGACTTTGGTGGCTATTCAAAGGTGGGCTTGAATCTAACACAACTAGATTCGTATCACAATAGTATTGCATATTTAACTTTATCATAATAACAATCTATTATCTATTCATACGATGTAGGTTGCCAGCACTATTGCATTTGTGTTTAGCGTTTATCGGTTTCAATTTCCTTTGAGAGATGATTGGGTCATTGTTGTCAGTTTTGCTACATTCATCATTGGATACGGCGCAGTTGATGGACCTCGAGGATGGTTAGTTGTTTCTTTTCCTCGAAGAGTTTATTGATTCATCATATCTGATATTAGCAACTTTAGTTGCACATGCTTCAATGTTGATGGTCTATAAGATGCATGGCTGGGTTTTCACTTTTTGTGGAGTTATTAGTTGGATCATGTTAGTCCTTATTTATTCTTGTTTACTAGAGACACTGCACAGATCAGAGATAGATATTGATAGCTTAGTATGGAGTTGTCATAGGTATTGGAGGAGGTTTGTAGAGGATGAGTCACATATTATTTGACTTAATTTATAAATTTTGATTTATACTATCGAGAAAATGCTAAAACTTTCGATATAATCGATACATTCTTCATATATTTCTCACTCTTATAGATTATGAAATACAAAATTACTATTCTTCATATATTTTATCTTTTTTGGTAAAAAAAAATATTTTTTTATCTTTGTATATGCTATATTGTCTTTTTCTGATGCAAATATATAGGAAAATATCATATTGTACTGACATCGTATGGACACTACACATGGGTTGCACATGGATAGCACGATTATAGCACGAAATTCGCACAAATAAAATTTTAACATCAATTATTCTGTCTTAATATGGTATATGTTTAACCATACAAATTTGTATTCATGTAAGTTCTTAATATATTTAATTTAATAATATTTTCTAATAATCAATCGTGTGACTATAAGTCCATAACATGACAAAATGTCCAAGAAGGAAAGAAATGCATTCGCCAAGCTCGCTTTGATAGGATTCAATGGTTGAATCTTGGTCGGTTATGCACTTGGTGCGACAGGTTTGTGTTAATCAAGATAGCATCTATTGCTAAGAAAAAGAATTAAATAGAATTAAATTTGTTTCACCTTCGAAAATAAATTTAAATAATTATGGCTGTGTATGGTGAGGTCATTTTAACAAAATATTAGAATTGCTAAAAATTTTGAGTATATAAATAAATTCGTATTCCTTTTGCTTATCCAATTGTTTTTGAATAATAGGGGGAGTGATTGGAATGCCATACTTTCTAAATAGATTCTTCCCACATATTTTTGGGCTCAAGTTGCATGCATAATAAACCAATTATTCAGTAGCCAAACCTTGTTGTCACTAGTGTCATGTGTCTTTGTAGCAGCTTCTATATTAGAGTTGGTGTCTCGTCATATATCTAGGAGACTTGGGACACGATGGGCGCTACTTATTGTGTGATACTTTTATTTTTGGTGACAAGGACCTAATTGCATAAGAAGGAGAGTTTTGGAACCATATTGTTTAGTGTATCAAGGTTGGAGGGCTACTTGGAAATTAAGCCATCTATTATTTATAAATATCAACCAAGGTATCTTCTTCACCTTCCAACGTGTTTTTCTTTCCCTCTCTACCCGAATTCCAATTCAATTCTCTCTCTAAAAATCAAGCTTCCATTGGAATTAATTTGTACATGCAATTGGAGCAAAATGATCACTCACAACTCTCTCTCCAACCATGGGTTTATTTTTGGCAAATTGTGAATATTTGAGCAAGCAAGGTGAGTAAGGAGTATGGGTAATTCTTTGGAATTTATTGAGCTCTTGTGAGTTTTGGTTTGGATATTTAACTTTCAATTTGTGATTTGGAGGTGAAAACTCAAGATTGGGTGTTCAATGGAGGATGTTTGAAGCAAGGAAAGAATGAGATTCAAGTGGGAGCATAAGGTAAGTTGAATTTGATACTTTGATGACAAATTTATGGATGTTTGATGTTGGTTTTATGTTTATGATGGTTTGGGGTTGTTAGTGTTATTCAGAATATGACTTATTAGTAATTAATAAAACAAAGGAAAGCAGAAAAGGGATTTAATGATAATCAAGTAAAAGGAAAAAACAGAATCCAAAAATAAATATCAAAGTAATATGTATGGCCAAGACACGTAACAACCAAAGAAACGTCCTTACAATTGTAATAGTAAGAAAAAAATCAAACGGACAAGTCAAAATATATATATATATATAGATTATTATCCAATTAAATGAATAATATATATATATATATTATAGAATATCCAATATATAACAATGCTAACAGAATATGAACACGTGACAATTTAGACAACAAACAAGATATATATATGTAGCATATAACAGAAGTTAACAGAATCTTAATAGAATAGAATTAACAATATTATATATGTATATAACGTTATCAGACATATAGATTATAACCACATATAATTTAACGTTTTCAACAAATATATAATACATAATATGAATAGAATAATCAGATTATTCAAATATAACAGAATGTAAGAAACAAATATATTAAACAGAAACTAAACGAAATGAATTCAACATAATATGAAAACCAATTAACCAAATTAATAGTAAGTGCAATTAACAGAATAATAATCAAATGAACAACAAAAGTAGGGTTTAGAATAGACCGAAGTGTTCGAGGCCTGCTTTTGCAGTTTCCTTAAAACAGATTGCCTGCCTCCCGTGTTCGAGGATGAAACCAGGCACTGTTTCCCAGGATACAACGAGGAAAATTTGAGTAAGAGGAAGCACACCCTCTTCTCTACGAACCGGAACAATTTTTAGGAACACGTAAAAACAATGCTGAGAAAGAAGAGAGAGAGAGATTTTTTGCTTTTCGTTGTTGTGTTGAAAGCAGAAGTGAAAGTCTCTATTTATAGGCCAATGGTAGGGGTAAAGTTGGAATAAATTTGTGATTTAACCAACAAAAAGGTGAGATATTTTAGTGATTTCACTAACAAAATATTTCCATGATCAGTAGTTGAGAGAATCTCTCAACTACTTTGACTTGGCAAATATCCCACATTTTTCATTTAACCAAATCATTTTCCAACAATCCCCCACATGAATGAAAAATGTTTTATTTTGACTCGATGACAGTGTTCCATCAATGACACCTGCATAGGATAGGTAGGTGTTATCCTTTGAACCTTCCATTGTGAAACATACAGGCTTTACTAGCTGTCCAGTAGACATGATGTCCTTGAACTGTCCTGCTTTCTAGTGTAAATGTACCATACATTCCACACAGGTTTCATTTTATTGTTATTCGGTTCTCATGATTATGTTCGTTTTGCCCATGAACATCAACCTGGTTCTGCGAGAGTTTCAGAGAATTGAGCCCCCACAATTCTCCTTTGAAGCGACCCCACTTCACTCTTACATAGGTGATTTACTTAAGTTCAAGTAACTTAAGAATCATTAAAGCAATTCAATATTGATAGCCTAATCCATTCTCGTCACTATCTACTTATAGGAATGGGCTGAGGTCATAGCGACTACGTTAAGTTCTTATAATTAGGTTGTCCCTTTGAACCTAGATCTTGGGATCTCCAGTCAATTAGGTTGGGTTTCCTTCATAAGAACTTATTCTTTAACGGGCATTAATCACATTCCTTTAGTCAATTTCTCAACTAACTCTCTATTCAACCCTTTAGTTAGCAGATCCGCAATGTTATCCTTTGACCTTACATAGTCAATAGTGATTACTCTAGTTGAGAGTAGTTGTTTAATGGTATTGTGTCTTCGACGTATATGTCTAGACTTACCATTGTACATATCATTATGTGCTCTTCCAATTGCAGATTGACTATCGCAATGAATGCAAATTGGAGGTACAGGTTTCTCCCATTTTGGAATGTCCTTTAAGAAATGGCGTAGCCATTCGGCTTCTTCTCCACATTTATCCAAAGCAATGAATTCAGATTCCATTGTGGATCTAGCTATAACAGTTTGTTTTAAGGACTTCCAGGATACAGCAGCTCCAACTAGTGTAAACACATATCCACTTGTGGATTTTGTATCCTTTATATCAGAAATCCAATTGCCATCACTGTAACCTTCTAGGACTGCCGGATATCTCGTATAATGCAATCCATAATCCCGAGTATATCATAAATATCTAAGTATTCTTACGATTGCTTT
Organism: Corchorus capsularis; assembly: GCA_001974805.1. Lineage (NCBI taxonomy): Eukaryota > Viridiplantae > Streptophyta > Magnoliopsida > Malvales > Malvaceae > Corchorus > Corchorus capsularis. The sequence goes on from AWWV01008286.1 coordinate 44,970, forward strand.
CCAATGGTTCGCACTCGGATTACTCGTAAATCTACTGAGTTTACTAACCGTATAAGCAATATCCGGTCTTGTACAACTCATTAAATACATTAGACTCCCAATTGTTCTCGATTATTCTACTTGAGAAATTCCTTCTCCTCTATTTTTAACTAGATGGAGACTTGTGTCTAATGGAGTTCTTGAAACTCCAGAATCGTCCTTCTTAAATCTTTCAAGGATTCTATCTACATAATGTGATTGATTTAACACAATGCCTTCTAATGTTCTTTTGATTTTAATTCCTAAAATCAAATCAGTAAGTCCCATGTCTTTCATGTCAAATTTTGAATTTAACATGTTTTTGGTAGACTTGATAATTTTATCATTGCTACCAACAATGAGTATGTCATCTACATAGAGGCATAAAATGATATAGCCATTTTCTGTCTCCTTTGTATAGACACACTTATCATATTCGTTAATTTTAAATTCATTGGTAATCATTGCATAATCAAACTTTTCATGCCATTTTTTAGGCGCTTGTTTCAGACCATACAATGATTTCACCAATTTACAGACTTTATTTTCTTTCCCTGGAGCTATAAAGCCCTCGGGTTGATCCATATAGATTTCTACATCTAGACCCCCATTTAAGAAAGCTATTTTTACATCCATTTGATGTATTTCTAGATTTCTTAATGCAGCGATTGCAATAATCATTCTAATTGAATTTATTCTCGTCACAGGAGAATAAGTATCGAAGTAATCTAAGCCTTCTCGTTGCTTGTATCCTTTGATTACAAGTCTGGCTTTATATTTATCTATTGAACCATCAGGTTTCAATTTCCTTTTGAAGATCCATTTTGATCCCAAATGTTTACAATCAGGTGGAAGATCTACCAACTCCCAAGTGTGATTCTGTAGGATAGAATCAATTTCACTTTGAATTGCTTCCTTCCAAAGAGGTCCTTCGGTGGATTTCACAGCCTCAATATAGGTCTGTAGTTCTTGTTCTAACAAATAAGTTAGATAATCATCTCCAAATGATTTTTCCACTCTTGCCCTTCTGCTACATCTCGGTTCTATTTATTTTCCGAGTCATGACTATCATAATCATGATTTTCTTGATTCAAAGATTCATGTGTTCGCTTTGACGAACTTGCTTCATTATTTGACTTGTATGGAAACACATCTTCGAAAAATGATGCATTTCTAGATTCCATTATCGTGTTCTTGTGTATATCTGAAATTTTCGAATTATAGACAAGGAACCGATAAACATTACTATCATGTGCATACCCAATGAAAACACAATCCACTGTTTTTGGACCTATCTTTGTTTTCTTAGGTAGTGGAACTGCCACTTTTGCAAGACACCCCCCACACTCGCAAGTATTTGTAGGATGGTCTCCTACCTTTCCATAACTCATAAGGAGTTTTGTCTTCTTTCTTTCGAGGTACCTTGTTTAAAAGGTAATTACTTGACAAAATGGCTTCACCCCACATATTTTGAGGTAACCCTGAACTTAACAACATCGCATTCATCATTTCTTTCAAGGTGCGATTTTTCCGTTCAGCAACACCATTCGATTGAGGAGAATAAGGTGGAGTTACTTCATGTATCATTCCGTGCTGTGCACAGAATTCACCAATAGGTGCTTCATATTCGCCACCTCTATCACTTCTCAATCTCTTGATTTTCTTATTAAGTTGAGTTTCAACTTCATTTTTGTAGAGAGTAAATTTCTCTAATGCTTCATCTTTGCTTTTTAGCAAATACACATAACTATACTTTGTACAGTCATCAATAAAGGAAATAAAATATTTATTACCACCTCTTGTTTGTACGAATTTTAAATCGCATACATCACTATGAATCAATTCAAGGGGTTCGGTATTTCTTTCAATTGTTTGAAAAGAAGACCTTGTTAATTTTGCTTCAACAAAAATTTCACATTTCTCTTTTGAATTGATTTGGAAAAGGGGAATATGGTCTAAGTTAATTAATCTACGCAATGTTTCATAATTAACATAACCTAGTCTATCATGCCATATATTTGACACTCAGTCAAATAAACAGAAGAAGATGAAGCATTTCCATTATTCTTCAAAGTCATTACATTTAACTTAAACAAGCCATTAGTGGCATACCCTTTTCCCACATACACCCCATTTTTGGACAAAATAACTTTGTCAGCTTCAAACACCATACAGAAGCCATGCTTGTTGAGGAGGGACCCAGAAACCAGATTCTTGCGAATCTCCGGTACATAGAGGACATCAGTCAGGGTCACAACCTTTCAGAGGTAATTTTCAGTTGCACCTTTCCTTGCCACTCGATAGCTGATGAGGCAGAATTTCCCATGTATAGCTTCTCCCCTTCAATTGGAGTGAAGGTAGTGAACATGTTCTTGTCCGTGCAGACATGTCTTGTAGCTCCGGTGTCAATCCACCATTCCTTCGGGTTAAACCCAACCATGTTCACTTCAGAGACTACAGCAACCAGGTCAATGTCATCCTCGAAGACATCATCAGCAACCATGTTGGCTTCTTTCTTTTTTGGAAGCCTGCATTCAGTGGATTTGTGGCCCATCTCGCCACAATTGTAGCATGTCCCTTGGAATTTCTTTTTGAAGATGCCACCTTTTGTTCCCAACTTCGGGTTCACCAGCTTACCCTTGCCTTTGAAGCCTTGCTTGTGCTCCACGATGTTTTCTTTTGCAGACATCGATGCCCTGCGCTCGGGTTTCCGATTATCTTCCTCAATTCGGAGCCTCACCACAAGCTCCTCCATGTTTATCTCCTTTCGCTTGTGCTTGAGATAATTTTTGAAGTCTTTCCAACCAGGAGGCAGTTTTTCAATCATTGCAGCTACCTGGAAAGACTCACTCAGCATCATGCCTTCAGCTTGGATTTCATACAAGATGACTTGAAGCTCTTGCACCTGAGCAGCCACAGACTTGGAGTCCACCATCAGAAAGTCGAGGAACCGTCCAACAATGAACTTCTTGGCTCCAGCATCCTCAGTCTTATACTTCTGGTCTAAAGCATCCAACAACTGTTTTTCAGTCTTGTGCACACAATATATGTTGTATAATGTGTCACTTAAACCGTTCAGCACATAGTTCTGACACAAGAAGTCGAAACGCTTCCAACCTTCAAGCGCACTGACAGCTAGCGCATTTAATTCACCCTCAGGCATCTTAGGAGCACTCTCCGTCAAGAACCTTGCAAAGTTCAAGGTGGTCAGATAGAACAACATCTTTTGCTGTCACCTTTTAAAATTTGCCCCACTAAATTTTTCCGGTTTCTCACTATGAGCTAGTGGAACCATTGTGGGCATTGGCACAGCGGCACTAGCATCCGACCCTGATGCATGGTTGGATGTTTTCACTTGATTGACTTCATCCACTTTCTCAATTTCCTTTGAGGAAGCCATACTCTCTTAGGAGGTAAAAATGATCTGTTTTAAGATTGTTATTCAGAATATGACTTATTAGTAATTAATAAAACAAAGGAAAGCAAAAAAGGGATTTAATGATAATCAAGTAAAAGGAAAAACAGAATCCAAAAATAAATATCAAAGTAATATGTATGGCCAAGACACGTAACAACCAAAGAAACGTGCTTACAATTGTAATAGTAAGAAAGAAATCAAACGGACAAGTCAAAATATATATATACAGATTATTATCCAATTAAATGAATAATAATATATATATATATTATAGAATATCCAATATATAACAATACTAACAGAATATGAACGCCTGACAATTTAGACAACAAACAGGATATATATATGTAGCATATAAGAGAAGCTAACAGAATCTTAATAGAATAAAATTAACAATATTATATATGTATATAACGTTATCAGACATATAGATTATAACCACATATAATTTAACGTTTTCAACAAATATATAATACAGAATATGAATAGAATAATCAGATTATTCAAATATAACAGAATGTAAGAAACAAATATATTAAACAGAAACTAAACGAAATGAATTCAACAGAATATGAAACCAATTAACCAAATTAATAGTAAGTGCAATTAACAGAATAATAATCAAATGAACAACAAAAGTAGGGTTTAGAATAGACCGAAGTGCTCGAGGCCTGCTTTTGCAGTTTCCTTAAAACAGATTGCCTGCCTCCCGTGCTCGAGGATGAAACCAGGCACTGTTTCCCAAGATACAACGAGGAAATTTTGAGTAAGAGGAAGAACACCCTCTTCTCAACGAATCGGAACAATTTTTAGGAACACGTAAAAACAATGCTGAGAAAGAAAAGAGAGAGAGAGAGAGAGAAAAAGAGAGAAAGATTTTGCTTTTCATTGTTGTGTTGAAAGCAGAAGGGAAAGTCTATATTTATAGGCCAATGGCAGGGATAAAGTTGGAATAAATTTGTAATTTAACCAACAAAAAGGTGAGATATTTTAGTGATTTCATTAACAAAATATTTCCATGATCAGTAGTTGAGAGAATCTCTCAACTGCTTTGACTTGGCAAATATCCCAAATTTTTCATTTAACCAAATCATTTTCCAACAGTTAGTTCATGAGTTGGAGTGAAATATGGTGATTAATGAGGAAAGTGGCTTGGAAATTGGTTACAAATGGTGTTTAATAAGGTTTAGAAGTTAAAATGGATGAATATTGATGATTTGGAGATGATTACATGTGTATATTGTTTGGGTTTGTGATTAGATATGTTGGGTAGTATTTTGGAATGAAAATTTGGTGAAAAATGGGTTGAAAATGGTTTAAATTGGCCAAAACAGAGGCAGCCGGAATCTGGAATTTTTCCAGATTCCGACCAGCCTCCGATGGGTGGCCAAACAGCCAAAAAAAAAAAAGGAAAAGAAGAAGAAGAAAAAGGAGTGGGCTTGGCCCAAGAAGAAAAAGTGGGAAAGAATAAATAATGGGTTAAGGCCCAATTATTTTTGGTAATAAGAAAAGGAGAAGGGAAATATTAAGAAATAAAATCTGGATTAATAATATGATAATGAAATTACTATTTTACCCTTGGATGGGTAAATTACTAAATCACCCTTGAGATACTAAATTACGAAATTACCCTTTGAAGAGGAATTTAACGAATTCGCGATATTGATTGCTTTAATAACCCTAAACGATTATCGTACTACTCCGTAATATTCGTAGGATCATAAAATGTCCGTTTTACCCTTGGAATGGCTAAATTACCATATTACCCCTAATTGGTAAACGTCTACTAATATATCCTTTTAAGTCACGATTCCGAATCCAACCTAATAGGATCAAGGACTATAGCTCACAAGTAACATCATTGAACTCTAAGAACGTAAATTACCAAAATACCCTTAATAGGCAAATTTACTATTTTGCCCCTATGAGCACGATACATGTAATTAAACCTTAAGATCGCGTATTCAGGATCAGAAAACTACTATAGTAATCCCTTCTGGGTAAAATTACAATGTTACCCTCGATTGGTTAAAATTACCATTTTACCCTCGAATGAGTAAATTACAACTTTGCCCCTAGAAAAGGAATTGGCTTATCTGATCACGTTAATAGAACATGTAAGGTTAGAGGAGCACCGTAACAGCCTAGTATTTCAAAAGTATCGTTTTGCCCATGTTAGGCTAAAATTACAGTTTTGCCCCTAGAGGCTAGATATGATTAAATGAGCTTTAAAAAGTGTGTTCCAACTCTGAATCTCGTCCTGAAATTTTGTATGACATAAATTAACGTGTTAAAATCCTCGATATTAGACAATGGGTCTAGGTTATGTGTTTCTTCTGATTTTATTCTATCTTGTTTGACTGATTTGGTTTACTATCCCAGTTTTGATTGATTGTGTTGGTTTTACTCTGGTTTATGACTTTGATATATGATTTTGATATTAATGATTTTCTTGTATTGCACGTGCTTCTCAATCAGACGACTGAGGCGCTGATCGAGACATCGGCTAGGCTCACAGTGGATTGACTTTGGGGTGTGCGAGTCCCCTGAACTTGTGAGTGGGTTGTCCTCAACGGAGAACCCGTTGAGGAAATGTTTTATTACCGTTTTTATATAAATGCATTATAAACTGTTTTGATAAATGTTTTGGGTGCATAAATAACCCGGTTTTGTTTTAAAGAACTTGTTCAAGCATACGGGGACTTATGGACGTATTTCCAGGAGTACGTATGGCTTGTTGGTGGAGCGTCCCGGACGCGACCCAGCGCTGCTGTGTTTGTTTTAATGGACCATGACTTTCATTTTGGATCCACATGGTTCGAAGCTCCAGGCCCGACACGATATATTTATTCATTTACCGGTTCGACGTGTGCATGGGAGAGCTAAATTGGGTGTGCTGCGACCACCACACAGTACCGGACCCAAGCTAACGTCAGGGGAACGAGATTGTTTGGAAAAATAAGAAAAATGGTATTTTAATTATTTGATGATGATAATGGAAATGCCCCTGACGGTTCCGGAGGTTGACTCGGGCCAAGGTCACTCTAGATAGGTTTTATTGGCAGCCCATTTGTTTTATGAAATGAAAAGTGATTTTATGTACTGGTTTTGATCGATGACTTTGTTTTTATAATTGATGGTTTTTCCTAACTGTTTTGGTTGTGAGTGCACCGCACCCTCTTCTGGTCCTCTTTTGAGGGTGGCTCGCTCAATGGGTACATTTGTGTACTCACCCCCTCAAATTCTTGTTGTGTTTTCAGGGTAGTTAGGACTCAGCGCATTCTTGGACGGTCGAGTCCATGGCATAGGCTGTTATTACTGCTCTTAGAGGTATTTCTCACTACATGACGGGTCCCACTGGCTTTATGTCTGTTCATTTTCATTCCTCGTGCCTTGTTTTTTGTTTACTAACCCACTAATTGGATTTGACCTGGTTTCCGATTTATTTAAATACTTTTATCATTTCGGTTTTGACGATTCCACATCTACTCTGATTTGAAAACTTCAGTATTTTAAATTTATACTCAATTCATGTTTTCCTTGTTTTTGATCTGGTATTGACGCTTCGTGTTGCTTTGGAGTGTGTGACCAGTCGGCACGTGTTTCGAGGTGAAACGGCGGTTGTCCGTGCTCGACTTCCAGGTCGGGGCGTGACATATTGCACCACTCCTCTTTACAGTTGGAGCTTAGATGGCTTCTCTAGCACCTCGTATCTTGTGCTAATCTTGGGCCAGATTTTCATTGGTACATGAGTTGGCATCTTGAGACAAGTACGCAAAATTTACAAATATACAAATCACAAGTCTTAAAATTTGAAATTTTTAGTTTTTAAGTAATTTAGAAATTAAATTGGCTCTTAACTTATAATTAAAGTAATTTGGAATTTAGAAACAAAATGGTTAGAAATTAGTAATTTAGTAATTAAAATAGGTGTAGTTTAGAAATAGTTAGAAATAAATTTAACTTAGTTAAAAATAGTAATTAGTAATTTTCATATAACCTATCTTTATTATTTTTTTGGAAGGTTGACCAGGCTATTACACCCAAATAATTCCAAGCTCTCTAAAGAGCTGAGCTTCTCTCGTCCAGCTGGCAAACTTTCAAGCTCGTCGCAGGATGTAATATACAACCATTTAAGGCAGATAGGTTGTCCAGAACATCTGATATGAGACTTCATCCTTGTCAAATTGAATAATTCCAACTTTTCAAGGTGTGTGTGATGTTGAAATGCTCTTTCTAGAAAAATCATCAAATCTTCAAAGCCTACAACAGAGAGAGAGGTGACAGAAGTGAGATGCATCACAAAAGTGACGAGATGCTGGAAGTGCCACTGATTTCTAAGCTTCTTAGAGATTCAAGTACCGTTGGTATTTCAACTAGCCTAGGAATATAATTAATGAACTTATGAGAGGAAAATTTTCTCTTCCATTAATTGTTTTCCATTCCTCCAAACAAACCATACGACTCAAATTCAGCTTCTCCAATAAGGGAAATGAAGTCCCACCATCTCCATAGAAGCTGCTATCAATTGATTTCAAAGAATCCATTCCACTATTGCCAACGACCTTGAGGAAGCTTAATTTACCAAGAGGTGGAAGGCATTCATATCTTCCACACTTTTCCAGTGAGATTTCAACTAGGTTAGGTACAAGGAGATCCATCAACCAATTTGAAAATTTTGGACTATGAAAATTTTGGACTATGGTAATTTCTTATGCTTAGCTCCTTGAAATTTAGGTGAGGCCGGAGACCAGAAAGAACATCTTCATCATTTTCATGTAGGTAACTTTGCATGTTCACAGCTCTATGCTCTGTAGAGATTCAATGTCGGTTAAGGCTAGAAGTTGAATATGGAAAATGGGAGGAAAAACCTATCTTCATTAATTGATTATAGGGTATTTATACAATACATGAGTTTGAGTATAAGTCAAATACATAGAGCTATCTAGTGTAACAAACTATTTGGTGTAACAACTTTACAAATCAAATATTGAATTTAAGATGAAGGATAAGTTGGTCACTTATCCCTTACACGCCCTGTCAAGATGGTGTGGATGTTAAAGAAACGCCAATCTTGGACTGTAATAGCTGAAATTTCTAGCGGAAAAGTGGCCTTGTTAGTAAATCTACTAACTGGTCATAAGTAGAAACATGTTTCACTTGTAAGGAACCAGGAACTTTGTCTCTAAAAAAGTGGAAATCAATCTATATGTGCTTTATTTTGAAGTGAAGAGCTGGGTTAGCAGAGATGTAGGTTGCACTGATATTGTTAGAGTAGATTGTGGGCACATTGGAGATTGAAACCTTAAGTTCTGACATCAAATTTTCAACCTAAGCGAGTTCTGTCGCAGCACTAGCAATGGGCAACTGTATTCGGCTTTAGTTGAGGAACTGGGCAACTGTTTTCTGTTTGTTGCATTTCCAAGAGATGAGATTCCCATTAAGATAGACAAGATAGTCCGAGGTAGATTTGCGATCACTTGTATCACCTGCCCAATCTGCGTCGGCATAGGCATAAAATGATAGGGAAGAATTACTGCAGGAAGTAGTGGACTTCCGCAGGAAAATGCCAATTGACAAAGTGCCCTTGAGGTACCGCAGGACACGCTTCAAGGTCAATGTACATCTAGGTTGATGCATAAACTGAGCAAGTTTATTGATTGCAAATAGTATATCCGGGTGAGTAATAGAGAGATATTGCAGTGCACCAATAACACTTCTGCATTCTTTGGCATCAGGTACCGAGTGCTAGTATCCAAGGTAAGAGAGACAGAGGATGCCAAAGGTGTGCTAACAGGCTTGGAATCAAGCATATTTGTGCATTGCAGCAGATCAGTGACATACTTCTTCTGAGACAAAAAGATGCCGCTAGTAGTGATTTCGGTTTCAACACCAAGGAAATAACTCAAGGGTGCCAGATTTTTTAGTGAAAACTCTTTCGACAGTGAGCCAACAAAGTCTTGCAGAAAAGACTTAGAATTGACAGTTAAGATGATATCGTCGACATAAACAGGGAAATAAGCAGTGATATCCTTAGTTGTGTAGACAGATAAAGAAGAATTTGACCTTGATTGTTGAAAATCGGACTTTATGAGAAACGAACTTAGAGCATTATACCATGTTCTTGGTGCCTGTTTCAGGCCATATATAGCCTTTTTAAGTTTGCAAACATACTCTGGATGTGTAGAATCAATGTAGCCTGGGTGTTGTTTCATAAAGACATCCTCTGACGGAATTCCATGAAGAAACGCATTGTTGACATCAAGTTGAATCATCTGCCAATTAAACTGAATTGCAACAGAAAGAACAAGCTGAATGGTGGTTGGTTTTACCACTAGGCTGAAAGTCTCAGAAAAATCTATATCCGGCCTTTGATGAAACCCCTTGGCAACCAATCTCGCTTTGTATTTCGAGATGGTGTTGTCTGGATTTCGCTTGATTCGATATACCCATTTACACCCGACAAGATTTTGTGTAGGGAAAGGAGGAACAAACTGCCATGTATCTTTCCTTATAAGTGCATTAATCTCATCAGGCATGGCAAATCTCCAATTCGAGTCCTTTACTGACTGTGAAACACATGTGGATTCTGTAGCAGAAACAGGATGCTTTGTAGCCAAGAAAAATTACGGATTGGGCATGTTGATTGTTCTTCGACCGAGTTACCATGGAGTGAGTATTGGTGTTCGACTGAATAACCAAATTTGAGGATCGCTGTAAAGGTTGGCTTATAATAGCCGGATGTACATCCTGCGGCAATGGAATATATGCATGTACATCCTGCAGCAGAGGAACATCAGTTTGTAAATCCTACGGCAATGGAACATCTGCCTGTACATCCTGCGGTTGAGCCGGATTTAAATCATGGTTAGAATTTGAATTTGCAGCATGTGTTGGTGCGGGCATTGAAGTGGATGGCAGAAGAAACTCGATAGAAGAGTGTTTATCTAAGACAACTAGACTCAGACTCGCTAGAAAAGAAGTGGCAGTGGACTCAAGATCTAAAGATGACTGCAATGATTTTTGTGGCTATGGAAACTAGTCTTCAACAAATTCGATATGACGTGATACAAAGACCCTAGAAGACTCCAAGTCTAGACACAGAAAATCACTTTAGTTACTGGAATATCCTAGGAAGACACATGATTTGGAACAAGACTGGAATTTAATTTTGGGAAAATTTCAAAAAGGGACAATCTATTAGTAATTTTTATCAATTGGTGTAATTAACATTTATAATTATCAATAAGTAAATGAGATTTTTAAATTTTGTAAAAAGGAAATGGAAAATACATTGTTAACCTTGCTCAATTGGAAAAGAAAAAAACTACAGACTTCTTTTCCTTCTTTTTGGAATATCACGGGAGTCAAAAACCATTTTCAATATTCTCAAGCTTTATTATTGAGAAAATTTCAAAAAAGGGCAATGTATTGATTGGTCTAATGAAAATTTATAATTCTTATCAAGTCAATAATATTTGGGAAATTTTCAAAAAAAGGGCAATGTATTAGGAATTTTTATTGATTATTGATCTAATGAAAATTTATAATTATTATTAAGTCAATAATATTTTACAAAATTTGTAAAAAAGAGATTGTAGTTACTATTGTAACCCTACTACTAATATTTATGCTCACCTAATTTTCTCCCTCTCCAACAATTGAAAGATTCTCCACCCCCAGCCGCCTCTTCCCCTTCTCTTTCCCACTTTTTTTTTTTTTTTTGCAATCTTTGCAACCCTTGTTTTTTTTTTTTGACAGAATCTTTCCCACCCTTGTTAGAAAGCAAAAATAGCAGAGTCAAAATCCCCATTTTATACAGCACATGGAGCGGTTATAATAGGAGAAATTAATGGAGTTTGACAAAATTGATCATTTACACTTGGAGAAAAATTAGCAGAGCCAAGACTATACTTTTTTTCTTCCATTTTTATTTTCTTTTGCTACTATGGAAATTTGTAATGGGTATTACAATTACACAATTCACGAGTAGAATTTTTTTTTGCCTAATTTTGTTCTTAATGCGATTGTTATAGGAATAGTTTATAAACAATTCTTGATTTATTTATAACAAATCTTATAACAATCGCATTAAGAACAAAATTAGGGAAAAAAAATTCTACTCATATATTGTGTAATTGTAATACCATTACAAATTTCCATAGTAGCAAAAGAAAAGAAAAATGGAAGAAAAATATATAGTCATGGCTCTGCTAATTTTTCTCCAAGTGTAAATGATCAATTTTGTCAAACTTCATTAATTTCTCCTATTATAATCGCTCCATGTGCCGTATAAAATGGGGGATTTTGACTCATGCTATTTCCTGCTTTCTAACAAGAGTGGGAAAGATTCTGCCCCAAAAAAAATGTTGCAAAGATTGCAAAAAAAAAAA
>AWWV01008288.1:0-17968 GCA_001974805.1 Corchorus capsularis
GGGGTGGGGGGTTGGATTGGGGGTGGCGGCGGGAAGAAAAGACTGACTTACCAAATCCAGAGGTTCAATAACTGCCTCCAACCTAGATTGAGAAACACTAGGTTTATACAAGTTCTCAATAAATGGTTCCCGTAAATCCCAGAAAATTATTTTAGTTCCTGCAATATGCAGAAAGTACTTAATTAGTGATCAAGTCCATTTCATAAGTGTTTTTTTCATTAAAAAAATATAAATAAAAGAAGAAGAAGATAGACATTACCAGTAAATTCCCGAATGCGGTCAATAGCAGCATTTATATCTTTCCTGCTCCCATCAAAGGAGCCTTTCTGGGTGGAACTTTTAGATTTGTCATCCAAGGATTTCCCTACAGACAAAATCGATAATTTCCAGTCAGAGATGCAAAAGGTCCTTAAGCAAACAAGCTTTCATTTTCATTTCTGTTAGCTCTGGAAGTCAAGAAAGCTAAACAATTTAATGGAATATACTACTCACAAAAAATTTCATTTGATGAATAACGTACATAATATTATTACTTAATGAATAAAAATGAATAACATCAGCGTGGAATTAAGATACATACCAATATAGATTTTGTCCTGGGGCATTTTCCATGTCCAGCGTTCCCGTATGCTATCTTCCAGCTTGTTCAATTGACTTATAGCATACTGGCAGCAGAAAAGGCTCAAGTCAGCATATAAGCAATAGCAAATAAGTTTCTACAGAAGACACTATAAGAAGGGAAACAGGGATATCATAGAGTAAGATTTCATCACAACTAAAGGAATAACTAGGAAGGAATAATGTCAGTATTCATAATTTAGAACACTTTGACAAGAAGGCCTTTTGGCTAAACGTAAAATTGACCATTTGTTAAGTTTAGGTAAATGCTCTGGATACTGTATAAACATGAAAAAGTCAACTGAAAAGTCCAAATGTAAACAAATTATATTCATTATTATACATGCCTTCGCCATCATTGTTATTAGCTTAAATAGATGAAAAGTGTCAGTCAGGAGATATCATCTGATTTCAATTGGGAAAAGAACGAAATATATGTAGGTCAGCTCCATGGTTCTTCCCCATCTAGGTTATGAAAAATGTCTTACTAAGAAAATAAGCTGAATTTACTTGAAAGATTATGTTTTCCTTGTTTGCTTATTTACGTCAAATTCTGCACAAAACAATTATTTATTTTTGAAGAAATTATGTCAGTATCCTGGTAAACATCACCTAGATTTCAATTCAAAATAGTTTATCTAGTTTCAACCTAATGCAATCTAGTTTAATTACTTTTCTCTAAGTACCTTGGATTGGTTTCCTGTCAAAAAAACAAAGTACCTTGGATGGGTGAACACGAGTCAACAGAATAATTGTGTGCAAAGAATAGTTATTCCCATAAAATATATGTAATCATCCAGACATGTTTAAATAACGAGGACAAAATGAAGCTTGAACTCACATATAAAGTGTTTAACTGAACGCATAGGGTTGGTGTTGTCGGGACATTGATTCCAACGGACCTTCTTTGATCTGGCAGCCTAGAATCAAATAGTTCCTTTTTCACAAAAGCCTTTATTCCAGCTTCTTTTCTATATCGTGTGAGGACAGGCAAAGGTGGAACTAGATCATCCTTGCTAGCTGCATGGTAAAACTCACATATCAGGGCCCCTTTGAAGGCAATGAAAAGAAAAGGCGGAGAGAAAACAGTCTAAACAGATTGAAACACCAAAAAGAAATTCAAAAAACATAAACAGCAAGAGAAATGTAAATGATGAACACTATGCTGATTTCCCTCAAGAAAATTTGAGTTGCCATGATGTATAAAGATGACGAAGCAATTAATGATAGAAGAAGCAATAAAAAGAAGTAACACTCATTTATCAAGGATTCCAGATTAAGTTTTGCCCGAGTGGAGACTGGAACTTTATGAGGCAACTTATTGGAGTTTATCAAATGAGAGAAAAATGACTCTTTTCATATATATTTTTTTTTGGAACAGCATGACTCTTTTCATATTAACATGCTATCTCCAATGCAAGGAAACATGAAATTGATAGCAAACAATTTAAAAATCCAAAATTTTGTTCTTTGGACTACAGCACCAAAATTCACACATATTAGTGAGCAGATTAACAGCTCATTACAGTCATGGTTGTTTATCAAGTGAGACCTTAATCACAAAAAGGAAAAGGAAAACCAAGAAGAAGAAAACACACTACAATGTAGGAAACTGACAATCGTACACTGAAATCTATGATGATTACAGCATGAAGTATAATAACAAACTCAACCAATAACTGGTAATCCCAAGTAATATGACTAATTGATTTAAGACTTTTCATTAGGCAAAAATGCCAGGACTTATCCCAGACTACTATCTATCTCAACAATGGATGGTCCAAAAGCAGTCAATAGTACCAACAGAGTGCTCATTCCATAAATAACCCTGCAGTATCCAGGTGGTTGAGGATATAATCAACACTCAACAGTGATATAATATAAAACTTCCAATAATATCTTTGGGTCCAACTTTTGACTACAATTGGAATACAAGATGTGTTTACAACTTAAATGCAACAGTTCTCCAATATAAGAATGGTCTCTAGTAGACAAATTTTTGCTTCAGGTCATTCCTGTCAACCCTTGCAAAGGGACAGTAGGAGAAGATGGGCCACAATAGTTCTATAATCCTAATTAGATTAATTGATCAAGCTGAACAGTTAACAGTGGAAAGCTCAAGCCCAAATGGCTTTAGACTAGGTAGCATTGCAGGACAGATGAAGAATGCTTCCTAGTCTTTTCTAAGATAAGACTTCAGAAATCTCACTCTTAACTGTCATTGATCTAACTCCAGTGATTAGTGTTTTCAAGTTTATTCAACTACAGAGATGATGAAAACAATGTTTAACACCACAAACAGAATAAATGAAAAAAGAGAAAGAAAATTAGGTTTTCTTTTCTAAAAAAGACAGTAAAGTCATCGACTCGGGATCTGACATAGAGGATGCTGACCTAAATTATCAACGATATGATTTGCGTATACTTGAAAAGCATTATCAACGCCACGAAATAGCGCATTCACTTCTGAAGGCCTCATGGGAACTTTAATAGAAAAGAATTGATCTACTGTCTGCACCAAAATAAAAAGGACGAGGAAATGTACTATCAGCATCTAGACAGAAGGAGATAAACATTGATAAGAAGCCAATTACAGAATGGGTCACGACTCCTGATAAACATCATACACCAAATATCTAACTCTTTATGTCAATAGATTACCTAATTTAAAAGCCGAAAAAAGAAAACCGGAAGGGTCATACCTCCTCAACGATCCTGTAAACTTCAACAATTGAACTCCCATGCCGCTGTTGAGGTGATATCGGGTCCCACCGCTAAACAATTACAAAGAAAATAAACCTTACAAATAAAGAAAGAGTTCAACCAACAAACACAATAACATAGACTACGTACGTACATGAAGCTATCATAACAAAAAGTACTCATGAATTATGGCGAAAAATATGCATGTAGCCAGGTTCAAGTAAACTCAACTTGAGGACAAAACTACCATTCTCAAAACATCCAAAAGAAAGTAACATTGTCAGCATTGTTGTTGTCACCACATTCACATGTATGTTCAAGGTCAATTCTTAAATATTTTTTCAACTTTATGAGATCCACAGGATTTCCAGTTCACATAATATCTTGTGCAACAATGCTATCCAATGTTCTAATGAGTAAACACATGCCATGTTTGAATTGTCTAGCTTCACAAGATTCTAATCTTAGCCCCATCCCACCAGTAGAACAGTAAAGAGAGAAAGCTACTGCTGTAAATATACAAAAAGAGGCTATTTATCTACAGTCGAAGCAAGAAGACAAATGTTCATTAAAATATCAGAAATAGAGGGGAGTGAGAGATAGGCGACAAAACAACAAAAGGAAGGAGGAAAATTACAGCTTTTCAAGAGACGAAATAACAAGTTAGCAACAACAAGAACTTTTACCTCCTGTTGAAGAGTCCTCTCTACCCAACTTATAATTCTTCCCAACTGTGAATTAATCCATCGCAGTACCACTGTTCCAGAAACAGATTCAATCTGGAAAGAAAATGAGAAAAAAGAAAAAAAGGAAGATAAGACAAAATGGCACACATTAACATTATTTTGACAAGAAATGTCTAATCACATATTGCCAGACAAACTCTTTCAAGATGAGTTAGTGATAATGAGAAACATACTAAATCGACCATGTGTCCCAAAAGAAAACAAAATGTACTCAAAGCAGCTACAATTATGGCTGCCCAAGCACAGATTAATTTATAAAAGTGATATGAGCAGAGCTACAAATTATTTCAACATTGCAAAACTGTCTGCCTACAGATAAGTGAACGTGATTGCAGGTGCTCCAAAATATAGGTGTAAGAGAAGATAGAAAAGGATTAAACACAAATAACAGTGAAGCAACATCATCTGCATTAGACAAGCCCTTATAGCCCTAAAGAACTAACCCAAAAAAAAACTCCTAGAAACTAAGTCAGCCACGACTATTTTACTAGAGTTTCTACAACTACTAATGGAAGCAAGTAATTGCCATAATCTATATAGTCATGCAATCTATGCATCAACATCTTTGCAAGGTTGTAATGTACAAGGTCTTAAGGAAAAGGGAAACGGTAAATCTCTCATAAGTGTTTAGTAGACCAGGAAGATAATTGAACAATGATAACTGTTATTATATAACCACATTAAAGAGCAAAAGATAAATACATATTCATAAATAACTGGAGAGAAGGAGAGAAACAGTTTCGAGTATCAACAAGCTCATTTTCGAGGATCAAAAGTTCAAACCTCCGTACATCTTTAACATATATTACAGTCCATCAAATAAAAACAAAAATAGCATATAGGCTACCATTGATTGTTGCTTCTATTACTTTTGGTATTTGATACACAAAGCCAAAAAGTGCATTTGGATGCAAAAGCAAACAATCAAAATAATTTGATTTTCACTAATAAGGGAAGGAATGATTTTGTTTCAACACCGAACAATTGTGTTTGAACTGGAGTTGCTTTGACCTGAATATTAATCAAGTAGGATACCATGACATGATATGACTTTGTCTTGTACTATTAATTGCTTCCCTTATCTCTAAATAAAATTACTTGCTCTTTCATTAAAATTTGCAAAGAAACAAAAGGCAATAACCAAACAAAATTTGGCAAGTATAAATGCACCACTGAAATGCATTTGGCACAAATACATAGTGTTTCACCATGTGACAAGATAATTCTTTATCACTCCAAGTTAAAAGACCCAAAAGTGCATCATAGCCTCAAAAAGATGTTCTGCATGTTATTATCAGAATGAAAGAAATCTGGACAATGTTGAGCTATCTCACCTGGTATGGGATTAGTTTCCTGAAATGGACCTCCACATTTTCGCCTTCACAAGAAGATTTTATGAGATTCAGTATATACTGTTCAAGGTTATCAGCAGAAGGAAATACAGATACAACATCCTCAGTCAGATGTTCAGCACCATCAACAAAAGGTTTCTGGAGAAAATAAGTCTCATTAAGATCTCAAAGTAAAAAACACAACAAATATGTCAAGCTTATAAAGTGCAACAACGGGGTTAGTAAAGATGAAGCATATATCGAATTGCTATATCCGCTTACCAACTTGTTCCCATAAAGCTTGTGTAAAAGTGAAGCTGAAACAATAGTTGCCTGTGGATGCCTCCGATGTAGAATTGGCATGAAATTTGTTGAATCCTTTTTCAGAAGCTTTTTGACCTCCTCTGCAAGCAATGCCAAAGGATGCTCGCCCATTGAGTCCGATTTATCAACAGCTTGCAATATCTGTTTAGGAGCAACACCAATACTACGATTTATTATGCCTTCACTAGATGATGAGAATTGAGACATAAACAAAGCTGGCATATAAACATATGAATAGGGTTTGATTTCACAAAAGCAAACATGGCCCTTGCTCATGCAGTTCAAAGCTGGAACTCATCAGTTAAAAAAGTTTACCTTCTTACATAGGCTTGAACTTCTGCAAATTTAAATTATCTATTGGTTTTTTCTACTAACTTAGGATTTTCTTTTTTATCTCAATTCTCAGAAATTATCTATTGGTTTTTTCTACTAACTTAGGATTTTCTTTTTTATCTCAATTCTCAGATGCAAGGATGAAATCAATGTCTCTAATAAAAACTATTTATACTTTGGCTTTCTAAATTGTAATTCAAACCTCCATTAGGAACCACTTAACTATTTCTATATGCAATCAAAATCATATATCTCCGTACTCCCCTCTGTAGAATATGGCGTCTCTTATATGGGCCAGGTAGATGTATTACTAAGGACTAGAGAAATCTTATTCATTCACTGATTCCCACAATATAAGTATCAAATTTATCAAGGTTAATATATGATTTATACAGTAGAAGTATATTAGATGCAGACAAAAGGAACCCTCCTATGTATTTGATTTTAAGATCTAACTCTCATAATTACAGTGATCTTTAACATATTCTCATGACATATATATAGGTGAGGGAAACTACAAACACGCTAAAACACTTACCCGTGCAAATGAGTTCTTAATTGATGATGATATATATAATTCAATCTGATCTCGATCTGAGACAGTGGAAGATTGAACCGCCTGCAGCAAATATTGGAATGTAATTCTCAATAAAGAACAGAAAAAAGCAAAAATAATTTTATATAACATAATTTTAGAGATAATTCTAGAAAAAAGCAAACAACATAATTTTAGAGATCTAGATAGCAAACAAAGGAATGAAAACTGTAAAAATAATGAGTGTCTACAACATACTATATCAGATTCTTCCAACAGAAGTCTTCTAACTATCATTGCAACCGTTACTATATCCTCCATTACCGCTGCTCCCTACAAGTCAAATGATTGGTATTATGATAGACATACCAAAATTTAAAAACTAAGGACAGTAAAAAATCACCATAAAGTTGAAAACAGAGGTGATTAAGATATTAAATTCCAAATTGTTCAGATAAAGATACATTATGAAGCAAGGAACTGACTCAGGCTTAGAATAGCTCAGCAAAGAAATTCAAGCAGAATGCATATATGTTTCAATGCTTTCTCTCATGCAGGCGAATAGTTGTAAGGCAGGAGTGTCTCTCCATGTGTAGACATGCATCTATACTTGCAGAAGCATATGAATAGGCAGAAACAAGTAATTGGCCAATTTGAAGAAAGGTGGAACATTTAAAACTTTTATTATTAGAGGCAAGATGTTATAGCATTTTACATTAAAGAGGATTATGGACTTTATTGTGAACCACCTCAATTTTTGAGGGCTATTCATACCTTGTATCATTTCATATCATATGAATTCAAGTTAATACATGGAACAATTGCTACAATTTTTTAAACTTACATACTTCCATATGCATAAAACACATGTCAATCACTGTCGAGCTAAATTAAAACCATCAAATGGTTATCCCTCCATACTTAGCAATTGAGCCTGAGGTCTAAAGCTAGTAGCCAAAGTTCATATTGGAAATCAAATTAGTAATTCAAATTCTCTAACAAAAGAACCCTGAGTTCCCCAATTAAACATGCTAAACAATTAAATAGCTTTAGATGATTTTAAACATGTTATAAAGGTGGTTACTCCAGACTAGGCAACATAAACATGTGACCTTTAAAAATCCAAATCATATATCACAGTGCAATCAATCTATAAGCATACATTTCAGACTTTCAATAATTTTCAATGGTGTCAAAAGCGGATCAAGTTTCCCTATTTGCCCAAAATAGAAGATATCAGAAAATGTGACAACATGAAGAGGAATAACAAAGAAGACAATAGTAAGGAGTAGAAATTTATGACAAGGCACACAAAAAGTTTAAAGTAGAAAATTGCATCAGTCACACCACAACAGACATAAGAAGAAAACATTAACAAGACCTTTTCTTATGAAGGACACAATCAATCTAAAATCACATTATCAACGTTAACCAAACCTCAGAAAAGTTCAAGTGGTAATCTCCTAGTTGCTTATCAGCCCATTTCTGGATGGGTAATAAGAAGGATTGTAGGAAAGAAACATCATGAGAGCCATCTTCACCATCAACTCTAACATGCAAGCTTTTTAAGTGTAACCTCTCTTGTGGACCCCGTTGCTCTTTCAATGGTATTTTCTTCAACTGGTCAATGGCATGTCGTAGAATTCCTTGCTCACTCGTGATAATATACTGTGATCACAAAATCATATTAACATAATATCAGCACAAATTCTAACATATGGGATAAAATAGGCCAATCAGCGGTACCTGACGAAATAAAATCCATGCATAGCAAGTGTAGTGAATGGTCTCTGTTATTCCCAAAACACGCCAGGTTGACTTTAAAAGCTCAAGAATTTCTTCCACTTCCTACAAATACAATAGGCTACAAGTTGGTTCCACCATAACAGATTTTTGATGCAGTAAATTATCTTAATATTTTTCCAAGCAAAATTTTGAGTCAAGAACTTTCTTTTCTTAACATCCTTACAGGATAGGTAAGCTATGTACGTGTCCTACAAATTACAAAACTCCTGTCAAACAGTGAAAACTTTGTACATGTTGATACTGTACGGCAATAAGCTCAAAAGGGAGGGGGTTGAGAACAACAACATAAAATAGACAAAGTTTGACATTTTAGAACACCTAATGACTTCTTTGGTGTCATGTCAAAATAATTGATAAGAAATCAAGTACCAACCTCAGTCAACTTTCCCTCATCTAAAACGTCAAACACACTGAGAAGTAGTTTCTCATAAAGTCTGACATTCAGATGATAACCATCAGCCCAATGGCATACTTCTCCTGTTAAGTCACCTCGAGCTGGCCTCTCAGCAAGAGGTATGGCAATGTCTCTGAGAGATCTTAAACTCTCTGTCCTTTGAACTTCACCCGTTGATGGTGGAAAAGCCTGAAATCATAAGGAAAAAATTCAAATTAAGATGATAATGAGCAAACAAGAAAAGTAAAAGATTGTTAAAATATAACATGAAATGCAAGCTAGCTCAAAACAACATAAAACTGAAAACGATGAATCTCCGGCACTAAGTATACCTTATAACAAGTAGGGTTTCAAGAATAATGCCATACAGGATGAATACATTCAGGTCACCAAAGAATACAATGGTAAATTGGGTAATGTTGGTCGACTATATTATCATTCAACCTGATGTCACAATAGACAGCATAACAGATCATCTCAATGGTGGAGCCAAAACACAGTTACCTCAGATTCCTCAATCTTTGCCAAGAGAATCCTAAACTCACTGGCCTTGCGCCCAGATTCCCCAAATCCAACAGCAGGGTGATTAATAAGCCCCTCCGCCAACATGTTTAACTACAGTGACAAAAGTTCAACAAATTGTTTACCTAATATAACTACATTTCAATTTCATATAGGAACAAAGCTTACAAGGGGGAAAGAAAGAAATAAAGAGGGACAGCACTTACCTGCCTTTTTTGCCACTTTATATATGTTTTCTTGTCAGAAAATTCTGTGCGTGAAATACAAGATAACAATTCCAGAGGAATCAGTAATGTATCCATTCTTTTCCCAACTTTCCCAGCAAGAGCATTGAGCAATCCTTGTCTTGTCCTAATGTCCATTGCCTCAGAAACCTGTATCCATCAATATAAAATGAAGTAACCATCACACTAAGGAATCAAAGAAATATATTCTACAAATTGTGCAACTTTTTTTTATATGTACATAGCATAATATGAAAATTATTATGATTATAATTCATTGAGAGAGCTATCTTAATAAACAACATGCATGTAGCACATATTAAAGACATCATTTTTGACCACAACAGAGAGCATGCATTTCACAACGGGTCAACCAAGGAAACCAACAAATTTGGATCAAATATAACACATCATTTCTCCAAAATTGTGCTTTTAACTATGGAGTTTTCTTCATTCTTCTTGATCATTTCTACTTGGCCCCCCTTAGTTTTATCAAATTACTATTAAAGCATTCCAAATTTATAAATTGTTTGGTCCAGTCTGATAATTTTCTTAATTATTCCATAATTATTTGGTTGTTTTTTTTTTGGCATCATAATTATTTGGTTTTGGTTGGTTTCTTTAAGATTTAAGTATTTATTTTTCATAATTACTTTTCTACATGATGATTTAATTTATTTCCCCAAATATACATTCTTAACTTCCGTATAATTACTCATTGTTTAGCTTCTTACCTGTTTTAGAATAATTTCCTTGTAGATAATTCCTCATAGCTTGACCAATTTTAAGAAATACAGCATATGTAGTTACTAGTTTTCAATCCGTAAGATACACACACACACACACACACACACAAAAAAAAAAAAAAAATTAAAGTTAGTATAGAATAAAATATATGAACATGTAATTTACCATTCCATTGGTATCATAGAAGTTAAAGATTTGCTATTAACTACTAACAAATATAATTTTAAGCAATAAATTTGTTAAGAAGGAATAAGGAAAACAGGTTAAATAGTTTAAAATTTAAATAGCATTTTGTTTCATAAGAAATTAAAATTGAATATCGTTTTAGAATATGAAAAGTACTTTGATGACTATGTTATTATATATTATAAGGCTAGGTGGGCTGCATAAATTTGATTCTAGGCTCTGTAAATAAAAATAAAACTGTCACCAGAAAAGTTTGCCATCATAGCGCCTACCTTATTTTTATGACTGAAAAAATAATGCATGGTCTTAATCTTTACAGGAACACTTTTCAAACTGGAAGAAGTTTCAGTTTAATTTTCAAGAAGACTAAGCATAATTCTTGATACTTAATTTCTTCCTTGTGATATTCAAAATTTACGCACTTGCAGCTTTGGGGTTAAAAGGTTTGTTTTTGCCACTGATTCTTCTACTTGTGAATTGTTTTACATTCATAAGTACAATAGCAAAAACATAGAACTATACTTGTGCTTCTCTTTAATAATAGCTAGAGAACTCTGCAGAGATACTAATGTAAAACAAATATTAACAATATGAATCCTTGAGAAATAAACAGGTTTTAGATACCTCCATCTGCACACGCATTGTTTCCAATAAACCAACCAGTCCGGATGAATGCTGCGACTGCGCCACGATATTCTCATTCCTACTTCGTCCAAGCTTCCTCATCAGCTTGGAACGTTTCTCTTTCTTCTTTTCCTTTGATGGTACAATGAGACCCCTGTTTTATAGATGAATGTTGAAGAAAGAAACAAAGAGATTAATTAAAAAAAAAAAAGGTGAAGACATACTTACGAATGCAATAGCAATGGTCACTCTGGGTATTAAAAAAATGCCAGTAAATTTAAACAAACAGTTAAACCTACCCAGAGGCACCTGCACAAGCTAAAAGAATTTCGTATGCTGTTTCACGGAGATCGTCATCTGTTATACCTGAGATAATAAAATCCACCAAATTTATAGACTGTCATTGCAACTTTTGATGAAATAACTTGATAAATGGCACTAGAAAAGAATGCTGTCTCAATCATAACATTCGAAAACTCTAATAAGACTTCTCATTTCAAATGGAAGCTACAACATCATAATCACACTATTGCAGCATATCAATATTTTAACCTTTTAGGAGATCCTGCTCCACGCATGCATATTTTCTTAATCATCACTATGACACTACCTGTAGCAAAAGGCGGCAACTTCAGCACAAGATCACCAACATCATTTGGAGTCCGCCTCGAAATTTTGAGACTATTGACTTCCTCGAGATCATCATCGTCCTCAAAATCTTCAATATCATCCACAGTTAACTCTTGTACTTGCTCAGAATTAAAAGACTCCGATCTTGATACAGTTGAGACAACAGGAGATGGTGCAAAAAGTGGAGCTGATGGTGTTGGAATTGATACTGAGACAGGGATTGGTGGTGGTGCCCTTCTAGGAGGTGATCCTGAGGATTCGAGATTTGTAACCAAAAAGAATTCACCAGCAGAACCGGCACTATTCTGAAACATTAGAGATTAAGATGTAAAAAGGTATGAATAGGAGAAAGAAAAATTATAAATGCACATCCATGCAGGATATAAATGGAAGAGATTTAAGACAATACAACAATCTAGCAGACAATTAGTACATTCTTAATTTTTACACTTCTTTGTAATATCGCTTACTTATATAACCAAGCATTCATCTACTTACTTTTGAAAGCCAAAACGAGTGGCAAAAACAACAAACAAACAGCAAATGATAAGTGAAATAAATTATACAAATGCAGCAAACTTAGAATATTACCATATTGGGTAACCCTGTGTGATCATGGTAATCTCTAATAGCTTCAGAGAGCTCCAGCATTCCACCTACAGTCAACGAAATAATTATCACTATTAAGAAAATCCCATATCAAAAAGAATTGTACTAATAATTTTAACAGAAACAGAACTAAATTTTATTCCAAACAACCTTTCTTAATGCAACTTAGCACATAATCTACACTAACTTGATCCAAATCCACATCATCAAGTGTAACAGCTCCCGGCGGCATTACCACTTTCTTTATTAAACTACCAGATAGTATAAAATCTAGCAGAATTCGCCTGTCACGCCGGTAACGCTGTAGAAGCTCCACAGCACTTTCCCTGTTTTCCAGAAAAAATTAAAATTTCAAAAACATTTGAAAAATATATAAATTAACTCTTTGTTCCTCATTTAATGCGCCAAAAAGTAGAACCGATATTGAAATGATTAACAACTAATAAATATCTAGAATATAAGGTAAATTCCAACAAGAAAAAGGAGAACTTACTCTTCCATGGCTGTGGAACTGACACTCTCTCGAGAATCTGACTACAATGTAAAATTCCAATTGAGTGAAACACAGCGAAGATAATTGATGATTGGGTGTTGGATCCTGGCAAATCAACTTCTACTGAAGTAACAAGGATTTTTTTTTTTTTCCCAGAAGTAACAAGGATTAGATTAAAAAGGAAAAGATTTCAAATGTGGGGGAGATTAAAGAGTAAATTAAGAAAAATGTAGGGCAAAGAAAAGCTGAGAAAATGGTTTCTGAGCAGAAACTGTGAAGAGAGTGAAAAGAGATCTGAAAGAGTCAATGAGAACGCTGGCTTATGAGAGAAATTCAAAAATGGAAAATAAAATTAAAATAAAAATACCAAAGAGTTGAATTGAACTTGAAATGGTCTGTTTGAGAGACCGTTGATTGATTCCTTGAGGAGCGAAGCGCAAAGCTTTTTCTTTTTTTTTTTTTTTTTTCCCTATGGTTGAGCAAAACTTAAAAGGTAAGGAAGTAAATCTGAACTGAAAACGAAGCTCTGGCCGAAAAATAAAATAAAGGCTTAATATTGAATTTGACCCTTAAACTATTAGAAAATATAATTTAGCCCTCCGGCATTTTTCTTATATGAACCCCTCTAATATCTAATAGTCACATTTAGCCCGCACGACAATAAAGAAACTTTATTATTATTCTTTTTTTTTTTTTGCAATAAGAAAGAAATAAAGAAACTTTGTTTAGCGTTCATCTTCGTAAGACTTCTGAGATATTGTTTAGGGATATTAAACTTCTTTAGCTCAACTTAAGCCCTAGAGGGGATTAAAATTTTAGCTCTCTGAGTGACTTCTCAACATATTTAAGATGTTAGCTACAAGTGAACTGTCAGTTGTGTGATGATTGACTGATGTATGCAGCAAAGTTGCTTTTATTCACAAAAGGGGTTTCTTATGGTGGCTTTTAAGGTAACCGAACGAGCCACACCACTCAAACAAAGGGATCATCAATATGTGCTAGTTTTTAACTCCTTTTCGTGTGACAATTTCACCTCAATTTATATTTTCTTATTAATATAATCCTTGGAGTTGATTATCCAATAAGTATAAGATGTTTCGGGGAGTTAGTAAAGGTTATTATAAGAAAATCAAATTTTGAGGGTGAAATATTTCAAATTGAGGATCAAATTGTCACATTTAATATGTTTTAAAATGACTTATTGTTCAAAAAGACCCCTGAACTTACATAAAATGACCAAATAAGCCTCTAAACTCTAATTGCAGCCAAATAAGCGCCTGAACTCTTAAAAAAGTCAAATGAGCCCTTCTCGGACAGCTAAATGCTGAAATAAAGACTAAACGTTTCAAAATTTTCTCAAATAAGGATCAAAATACACAATTCCAACAAATTAAAACTCATACTTAGCAAATTTTTACAAATTAGGGAATCCTTAAATGAAAACCAATGCTTCTCATGCATATACATTAAATTTGATAGAACTTATATTGTATCCAATTTGTAAAAAAAAAAATATTAAGCATGTATTCTATTTGTTGAAATTGTGTATTTCGATCCTTATCTGAGAAAATCTTGAAACGTTTAGTCCTTATTTCATCATTTAGCCATCAGAAAAAGGTTTATTTGTTTTTTAAGAATTCAGGTATATGATCCAATTAGAGTTCAAGGGCTTATTTGGTTGTTTGTTGTAAATTCAGGGGTCTTTTTGGGCAATAAACTGTTTTAAAATTCAAAATCACCATTAAATACATACAAATTTTTGATGGAGCAACATTCAAATAATCGATGAAGCTTCTTGATCGGTGAAGTTTTAAGCGACTTAAAGCCACTAATGATAAATGAGCCAGTGAATAAAAGCTAGTTTTTGGTGATTTTGTGTGTCCACATAGGACAAAACGGCTAATAAGTTATTTTGTACCTAAACAACCTACGTTGTGATGAGAAGTCATTTATAGGATAAAATTGCAAATGGCTACCCCAAAAGGAAGCCTCGGTGGGAGGTCTCGGGTTCGAATTCTGGAATGGGCGAGGTGGGATTATGGGAAAGGAGAAGGCTACCTCTTATTGTGTAGCCCATTTCAATATCATGTTCATGAGTAGTAAAAAAAGTATGAACATACATGACACCTAAAAATGACGTGAAAATAATGAAATTTAAGACATTATATGAAATACAACACAGATATGAAGCATGACATGATCAAGAGACACGAAATGACATACACATCTATAAAATGCTTAAAGGAAGAACAGGAGATGACCCTTTTATCCAACATTAACTGATCCATTTAGGTTTGTGAATAGTGATTGTTGAGGTTAATATTGTTATTTGATCGGTTAATTTTTGTGTGGATTTCCGTTTTGGATTTGAGTTTGTTGGGGCCTGATTACAGCTGCTAATATGTGTTGATTACATGTGGGTTTATACGTGTTAGTTGCATGGGATACGTGTTGATTAGGTGGCGAGTGTGTGCATTTTTTTGCTTTGTATAAATATGTTGTGTTTTGCTTAATCTCTTACTGTATTTTTAGTTCGGTTTGATAGGATTGTTTCTGCTGTAATTTCCCAGCTTTTTTTATCTACTTTGTTCCTGTTGTTGTTGTGTTTGGTAAATCTCCTGTTTTGTTTCGTTTCCTCTGTTTTTCATGCTTATTCCTTCTGGCTGTTTTGGATGCTCTTTTGGTGTTGATTTTGGCTGTTATTGTGTTGTGTTTCATGATTCATATTTCGTTTTGTTTGTTTGTTAGGTTGTTGCAATGAGTTCTTCATTGGTCAGAGGAGTCTTGTTTTTTTTTTGTTCTCTGTGATTTATAGTTTCAAGCGTATTGCACATGTTTGGTGATGATTTTATTTCCCTCCTTGAAGTGGTTAGATTTTGAGGGTTTGATTTTGGCGAGGGCAATTTGATCTTCTGTCTGTGGAATATATTAGGAGCCTTGACAGGAAACCGGTTGTTGTTTTTGCTGGCTGTATTGTGAAAGAATTTTCAGGTTTGTGTTTGTTTTGTGCTTAATTTTGAATAATGATTCTTTGCTTCCTTTCTGTTGTTAATGTTCTATTCCTTTGATTTTTTTTTTCTTAAGAGTCAAATATCTTGAAAACCTGATTGGAATGATATGTTTTGGAAGGGAAAATTCCCTCTGGATGCCACTGATGCAGGACTCACAGGCATGAAACAAAACTAACCATGGCGGCGGCTCTACAACATTCGTGGGGTTCTTCTCTGAAAGTCAGAACCACTCTCTCTTCTCTTCCACCTCCACCCATCATAACATTAACAACTCTCCTTTCAAACTTTACTTTTCTCAAATCCAATCCAACGATGAAATTGAAACATCATAGGCACATCCCATCTCTCAAGAAACTGCTCCTGTAGTAGACCCTGCTAAGCTCGGTTTCCAGAAGGCTAAAGCCTATAAAAACACCCAAGTAAATCCAGATTCTGAGATTGTCCTGGCATAGATGAAATTGCTTCAGGTAATGTCTTGGATTGGAATCCTTTTGTTTCTTGATCAAATACTACACAAGAATATGATTATTTTCCTTGATTTAAATAGGAGTTTTTCTGTGCTTTTCAAGAAAACTAAGGATTTATTATTATGTATATTATCTATATAAACGCAATAGCCTCCTAAGCTGAGAAGAAAAAGTTTTTATTTTCAGACTGTGTTTCTGAGCCTTTTTTAACTGATGGGTGAAATCCAGAAATTTTGGACCATGTTAAAGTATAATAAGAAATGTTTAGAAGGTGGAAATATGTCAAAATTTTGAGTATATTGTTGTTGTTTTGCTGATAATTGGTAGAAATTGCGTTTCAGGTAAGACTGAGAGTGGAGTCACCTCTCAACAAAGCAAATCTATGGAGAAGAAGGAAAAATTGATAATTTCAAGCATCGACTTCATGGGTCTTGGTTTTGCTGATAAGAAAACAAGTAGAGGACTACCACCTAGACTCATTCCAGTTTTAGACCTTTTTCCGGAAGGGGGCTTGCCTAACGTGGAAATTATTTGTCACGACCCGGACCTTGATCCGAACACGTGGCAATCGCCGCGATACTTTGACACACTAGCCGAGGAACCGACTCGTATCCCAAAATACCGTAAGACAAAACAACACAGTAATAATTATCCATAAATTGAAGTCTAAAAACTATTGAATGTAATAAACATTATCCAAGTATTTGAGAACCTAATACAATAAAAAATACAGTTTAAGTAGAGATAACAATATCACCAGTGGATCAACTAAACCGGGAGGAAAATGTCATGTGCTTACACCAAAGTGAAATGGAAGATCTATGCCACCAAACAAGAAGATATGATGGGTACACTGAAACACAAGTAAACCCGAAACACTGCATCACCCAAATGATACAGGTGGATTAGTTAAAAATTTATAATTTCTTCACAACAAGGAGAGTAAGAATATAAGAAAAACTAAATAACTTCACAATGATGAGAAATATAAATATTTATACCAATCAAGTAGATTATCATTAAAGTTATAAAGTCTTATTTATGTATATATAATTTCCAATGATATGTGCATCTCCCACACATTATCAATTTAAACCTCGTGTGCATCTCCCGCACGCTTTAACAATAATTGTGTGCTTCTCCCGCACATCATATTAATATTTGTGTGAACCTCCCGCACACTATATTAATGTTCGTGTACTTCTCCCGTACACTATAATATTTATGTGCATCTCCCGCACACTTGAATATTCATGTGCGTCTCCTGCACACCATACTGATACTTGTGTACATCTCTCGTACACTATCATATTCATGTGCATCTCCCGCACACTTTTTCTATCAAAATCAGGTGCTTCTCCCGCACCATATTCACTATGGTAATTCAATATACATTCATTCAATTGCAATACATTAATATATCAAGACCACTACATAAATAAATAAAGAAATTAATCCATTTAAATAATAATAATTTATTTAGTAGAGAAATCATAATATAAGTCATCCACTTACAGTTATGGGAGACTAATATGCTCCTATCTAATTCCCGGACTAGGCAGTAGCCTTGCCTCGATTTGATGGTTCAGCTCCAACTGATAATAAGTATATGTTATTAACATCATAGTAATCAATATTATATATATATGTATATATATATATATA